>CAEGAF010193731.1:0-10122 GCA_903067075.1 Micropoecilia bifurca | reverse complement strand
TTTTGTGTTTTATTGTGACAAAATATTGATAATTTCAAAATTATATATATATATATATATATATATATATATTAGGGCTGTAGTGATACAATAATCTCACGATATGATACGATACACGATATTCTGCCCACAATACGATATATATTGCGATATTCAGCCAACTATATAATTCGGTACAATTTTGCGATTTTCTGAAAGATTTTAGAGGGACAGAGTGATTTTGGTGACATTTTACAAATCATACAAATCAAAACTTGCAGCCCAAATTAGAACAAAAGTCTGGAAATATGTTTTTCTTTTTATTATTTTCTATTTGAATACCCGACCTGAAAAACAGTCAAATAAAATCCTGTAAGTTTCCAGACTTTTGCAGACAAAGGAACCCTGTGATTGTTTGGAGGCTGTAGTCTTGAAGCATAATGCCTAATTATGCGATCAGAGTCCCAGGTGGCTCCAGCTATAAGGCAGGGGCTGCAGTCAGCATAAAGGGGCCCCATCTGTTGATGGCTTCTTCTGGGATTTGAGACTCTCATCAGAATTGTCTCCAGTGAAAAACAAAAACCCTGATGGGATCCTGCAGATCAATTTTATCCTGGGGCTCTGTTGCAGTTTCTTTAAAAAGAAAGAGATTTTCTTCTTTTAAAAACAAAATATTGATGGAAAATAAGAAACATAACCAGAGCCTTGCAAAATGTTTTCAAATCATGAACTAGATTAAAGTTTAATCTAGTCAAAGAATACATTGTTTTAAAACATTTATACAAATGAAAAAGCATCTATATCTTTTTTTCCACATTTTATTGGTCTTATACTGTCACAGCAGACTGCAGTCCAATACATAACTTTTATTTAAAAAATATTTTTTTAACATATTTTTTTAAATTGTCTTCATGTTTGAGACTTTTTTGTCTCAAACTGTTGTAACAGTTTGAGACAAAAAAATCTGAAAAGATCAATCTCCTCCATGAGCTACTATTGTAGCCTGAACAAATGCAGCACTACGACCAAAAACAACCAATCAGAGGCAGGTCTTAATGCTGTCAGTCACCCTCATGTACTCGTTGCTCAATGTGCTAATGGCGTAGAAGTGACGTAAATTTCCAGGAAAACTCTTTTCATTGGCAGTGCTAACTACCATTAGCATTCACAGCATGTTATGCTAGCTGCAGTGTAGAAAAGAGCAAAGAGGTATGAAGGGATGAGCAGCACCACACACATAGGGTGATTGATAGCGCTAAGACCTGGGTCTGAGTGGTTCTTTTCAACCTTCCAGACTTCTCAGGACTTCTGGTTCTGATCTGGATCCTGAGAACCAGAACCAAACATGGAGAAGCAGCATTCGGCTTCTATGCACCACAAATCTGGAACAAACTTCCAGAAAACTGCAAAACAGCCGAAACACTGAGTTCCTTCAAATCCAGACCTACCTGCTTCGAGTTGCTTTTGAACCATAATAAAAGGAACATTGACCAACATATTTGATGTGTGGGTGATTTTGATGATGCCACTCATCAAAATGTAACGCCTGTTATCAGTTTTTATGACTTCTTATTCTTGTGTTTTTATGATGTAAAGCACTTTGAGCTACCCTGCTGCTGAAATGTACTATACAAATAAACTTTATTGATTTATAAGATGGCTGAAACACTGAGTTCCTTTAAATCAAAGCTGGAAACCCACTTGTTTAATGTGTATTGATGCTTTTAACAATGGTAGTTGACAAAATGCCATTATTATTGGTTTTCACAACTGCTGACTATATAATGTTTTCTTTATATTTTCACAATGAAAAGCACTTTGAACTGCTGTGCTGCTAAAATGTACAATTCAAATAAACTGTTGACAGTTTCAATAATATTTGATAATGATATTTATTTACCGGAAAAAAAAGAGATCACTTAAAATGATCAGTTTCTCTGATTTTACTTTTTATAGGTCTATGTTTGAGTATAATGAATATTATCCTTTTAGTCTATGAACTACTGACAACATGTCTCCGAAATTCAAAGCAAAAATTCCTGAGAACCAGAACCAAACATGGAGAAGCAGCATTCAGCTTCTATGCACCACAAATCTGGAACAAACTTCCAGAAAACTCGAAAACAGCCGAAACACTGAGTTCCTTCAAATCCAGACCCACCTGCTTCGAGTTGCTGTTGAACCATAATAAAAGGAACATTTATCAACATATTTGATGTGTGGATCAGTATTTATTAGCAGAAAATGAGAAATGGTCAAAATAATTGATTGGTTGTTTTTGGTCGTAGTGGTGCATTTGTTCAGACAATAGTAGCTCATGGAGGAGATCAATCTTTTCAGATTTTTAGTCTCAAACTGTTACAACATGAAGAAAGTTTTACAAAATATGTAAAAAATATTTTTTATATAAAAGTTATGTATTGGACTGCAGTCTGCTGTGACAGTATAAGACAGATAAAATGTGAAAAAAAGATATAGATGCTTTTTCATTTGTATATATTAAATATAATATTCGACTGAGTCAATGACAAAAAGGAGTCGGGTGGATTTTCATGGGATACACAGTCCGCTTTGCCAGTTACCAACTATGAAATGACTAAATCTATGAAACAATTGCAACTAAAATAGTTCTATTAAATTATAATATCCCAAATAATAAATCCTAAGCAAATTCTAGTTAAATCAAACAAATTCTCAACAGTATAAACGTTTTAAAAATGCTTTTTCATTTGTTTAAACGTTTTAAAACAATGTATTCTTTGACTAGAGCAGAGCTTTCATAGCTCAGATAATGCAAAGAAAACAAGTTCATGTTCATTTAGAAACAACACAAATGTTTTAACTCAGGAAGAGTTCAGAAATCAATATTTGGTGGAATAACCAGGAGGTTTGTAATGTTGACGACATGGTCTCTTCATTTTATAAAAGTTACATACTGAAAGTTTAATCTTTGTGTTTTTTTAAAGGGATTTACAACACAAATATAAAGTTATTTTCCGACTAGGAGCCTCAGGTCGTCCAAATTGAACTTGTTGATGGTTCCTCGGACCTTCTACAAGACTAGGGGACACAAATCTTTTAAAGCTGTGGCGCCTCGTCTGTGGAATGAGCTTCCTTGCACCATTCGATCTCTAAATTGTATTGACACTTTTAGGAAACAACTTAAGACCCACTTTTATAAAATTGCTTTTTAGTGTAACACTGTGTTTTATTGTTTGTATGATGTTTTAAATTATCTTGTTTGTATATTGTGCAGCACTTTGTGACCTTGGTCTGTGAAAAGTGCTATAGAAATAAAGCTTACTTACTTACTTACTTACTTATTTGAAACAAAAAAAAATTGGGGTCGCCCCCCAAATAAATGAAGCCCTGGGCTGCTGCCCCTCTAAGCCCATGTAACCGCAGCCTTCCACCTGGCCGCCCGACACCCAGAGCTCCTTTCCGCCCCCTCTCAGCTTTCCCCGTTGCCACGGTTTCCGTGTACGCGCTGCCTGCACCAGCGGCGCCGCGCCGCTGTCATACATTAGTGCCAGACATGGCGGCGGAGCTACAGCCCGAGTGGATTTCTGCTCTCCCGTCTTCCTGGACTTACGGGGTTACTCGGGACGGACGCGTCTTCTTCATTAAGTAAACGCACCTTTAGCTAACCCAGTTCAAGTCTTTCAGCTCGCAAAAAAGGAAAAAAAAAGAGAAAAGAATGTGCCGTATTTATTATCCCTCTCTTGTCTCAACAGCGAAGAAGCCAAGAGTACAACCTGGCTGCATCCGTTGAGCGGCGAAGCGATCATAACCGGACACAGGAAAACTCCAGGTAAGAAGGAGACGAAGAAGAAGAAGAAGCAACGTCACTCAGCTGTCAAGTTTCAGTTAACCGCCGCAACGGCTGGCTCGCGCGCCCGCCCGCCGTCATGCGTTATGTTTCACCCCCCGAAAAAAACACACTACAGAAAATAAAAACACGATCCTTCCCACGCTGAGAGAAAGAGTGAGAGAGAGAGAGAGAGCTCTGTCATCCGTGATTCTTGATACACGAGTGGGCTCGAGCTGTGGAAAGTGAGCCGACCGTTGGCCGAGCTCGAGCCACTTCCCCGCGAGCCGCCTCGGTCACCTGAAGTTGGCGACGTCACGCTGGCGAACGTAACTTGAGAACTTGTAAAGCGACGGTTCGTATAAACAGCGACCAGCATTGTGGAGCGGAGTTGGAAGCTAATGTTGATGTTTTCTGCTTTCTTCTGAAAGACCACCGCTAACCCCCGAGTTCCTGTGGGATTAGCTGTGTTTACATCAACACCGCTCCAATCTGGCTGGTAGGAAAGGTTTCACTATCAACAGAGCCACGGCGGGCTATATGGCCGCTATATGCAGAGACAAAATCTGTTAATTTACACCAAGAAACTCAGGAAATTAGAGAATATTCTCTGAAATTTTCCAGAATAAACAAGGACATTTCTGAGCGAGAAAAGTAAAAAAAAAAATGGCTTGAAAAACAACAAAATAATTAGATTTTTTTTTAAATTCATAATTTTTATAGTAAACACTTGGAAATTTTTGTCAATCTAGAAAAAATTTGAAAGAATTCTGATTCAAAAGTCAAATATTTTTCACTTTTTAAGTTCAGAAATGTCCAAGTTTTCCAATACAATCTCTGAGATTAATCTCTAAACATCTGACAGTCAAATCACAATTGCGAATGTAATTTGAGAATTTTTAAAGCGACTGTGCAAACAAGTCGTGTGTAATCTAGAATAAACTGCTCTTTATGTTTTTTTCTGAAAGATAAAGAAAGACGTAAACGTTGAGTTCCTGTGGGATTAGCTGTGTTTACATCAACACCGCTCCAATCTGGCTGGTAGGAAAGGTTTCACTATCAACAGTGCCATGGCGGGCTATATGGCCGCTATATGCAGAGACAAAATCTGTTAATTTACACCAAGAAACTCAGAAAATTAGAGAATATTCTCTGAAATTTTCCAGAATAAACAAGGACATTTCTGAGCGAGAAAAGTAAAAAAAAATGGCTTGAAAAACAACAACAAAACAATTAGATTTTTTTTTAAATTCATAATTTTTATAGTAAACACTTGGAAATTTTTGAGTCAATCTAGAAAAAATTTGAAAGAATTCTGATTCAAAAGTCAAATATTTTTCACTTTTTAAGTTCAGAAATGTCCAAGTTTTCCAATACAATCTCTGAGATTAATCTCTAAACATCTGACAGTCAAATCACAATTGCGAATGTAATTTGAGAATTTTTAAAGCGACTGTGCAAACAACTAGTGTGTAATCTAGAATAAGACATTCTTTATGTTTTTTCTAAAAGATGAAGAAAGACGTAAACCCATCGCTAAACGTTGAGTTCCTGTGGGATTAGCTGTGTTTACATCAACACCGCTCCAATCTGGCTGGTAGGATAGGTTTCACTGTCAACCATGCCACGGCGGGGTATGGCAAAATCTGTTAATTTACACCAAGAAACTGGGAAAATTAGAGAATATTCTCAGAAATTTTCTAGAATAAACAAGGACATTTCTGAGCGAGAAAAGTAAAAAAAAAAAATTGGTTTGAAAAACAACAAAACAACTTCATTTTAAAAAATTTGTAATTCTTATAGTAAAGACTTGGAAATTTTTGAGTCTGAAAAGTAAGAGAGCTCATACATCTTCTAGAAAAAAATTGAAAACATTCTGATTCAAAAGTCAAAATCTTTTCACTTTTTAAGTTCAGAAATGTCCAAGTTTTCCAATAAAATCTCTGAGATTAATCTCTAAACTTCTGAGAGTCAAATCACAATTGCGAATGTAATTTGATAATTTATAAAGCGACTGTGCAAAAAACTAGAGCGTAATCTAGAATAAGCTACTCTTTATGATTTTTCTGAAAGATGAAGAAAGACGTAAGCCCATCGCTAAACGTTGAGTTCCTGTGGGATTAGATGTGTTTACATCTACATCCACAGCGCTTTAATCTGGCAGGTAGGCTGGCACATATCAACAATACTAAGGTGATTTAGGGCCATTATAGACAGGAAAAGTTCATTCCTGCCAAGTAGTTCAGAAAATTAGAGATTAATCTCAGAATTTTTCTTGAAAAATAAGAAGATATTTGAACTTGACAAATTTAAAATGTACTTTAAAAAAATCAATTAATAAATCTTATAGAAGAAAACATGGGAACCTCTCAGCTGCCATCTCAAAAATTTGCGAGAAAGAATTCAGAAATTTTGGGATTAATGTAAAAAAATTTCTTAAAAAAAACAGAAATTTGTGAGTTTTGAAAATGTAAAATTTGCATGAAAAATTTCAGAATTTTTTTTGTTTATGCTCAGAAATTTTCAGTAGTGGATAATGTTCCACTTTTTAAACTGAGAAATGTCCATGTTTTTTTCTTGAAAATTTCTGAGATTAATTTAAAAGCATCATGACTTTTTTTGCGGAAACTTACGAATACTTTTTTTCTTCTATCTACACCGGCCTTGATACACCGTTTTATAGCAAAGCCTCTATATATGAGATATTCCTGTAAAATCACTGAATTTGACTGTGCTTTTTGGTGCAGCATGATTTATTCATTAGTAATCGCCTTTAAACTTCCCTTTTCCTAATTATTAGGACCTAATAATCCTAATAATTAGTGGTTTTAATATTTTGTCATCATGTTGCAAAAACATACATTTTGTTTTCCTGCAAAACCTTTCCACAAAATGTACCAAAATTCAAATTACTTAAGGGAAGATGTGTAGAAAATACTCAATTATAGTAGTTAAGTAAAAGTACAAATTAACAGATAAAATTATACTCAAGTAAAAGTACTACATTTACATTTTTACTTGAGTGAAACTAAGTTTCTTTGTATATTTTGCTCAGTAAATCAATAATGCTGTGCCATTTTAAAGAACAATCTTACAAATTATGCATGTTTTTAATGTGTTTATACTCTCTGTGACAAAATTTACATTTAAACTTGTGATTCTGTGCATCAAAATTTCAGAGATGACTTGCAGAGTTAAATGCCAGGATGCAAAATAAAGCAGGAATGATTATACCTTGGAAAGTTTTTATTTAACACAAAGCAAAACCAACATGTTATTTCAGCTGCACTAAACACATTCAGGTAAAAGACGTCTGCCTTGAAAAAAGGGTCAATAGACTCTGGTTATTTCCCCGGCCACAGTTACAAAATACCTTATATTCAACCTTGTAATTGGCCAATAAAAGTGAACAATATTTTAATTTCTTGACTTCATTTTCAAAACTTGGGCCTGAAAGTTGTTTTTTAAACATTTTTAGAATTATAAGTAGAAAAAAGGGCAATGTGATGTGATTGTAAAGTGTAATGCAACAGATATATAAATAAATATAATAAAGGTGGAAACAACAGAGACTTACAATTAAATCTACCTCCGTAAAGTACAGATGCATAAAATATGTAATTAAGTTCAGTAACAAATATGGGTATTTTGCTACATTCCACCACTACTTTGCATGATTTCAATAGTTTTGCAGACATATTTTAAAACTTTCTGAGTGTTTAAGTAACTCCACCGACAGCAGACAGCTGGTAGCAGCAACAGATGATTGTTTTTACTGTATAGAAAATAAATGCCGTCTAATTTGTGTAGAATTGCTTGGTGTTGGTGCCTTTTCCCAGCTGGGTGAGATGCAGGTTGGATTCCAGTCCATCACAGGCAGGTCCTGCTAGTCGGGGCACCGAGGCATCCACCGTGTTTTTGTATTAAAAGACGTTAAGTTGGCAGAAAATGTAAAATATTACTGGAAGACATTGCTGACAATACTTAAACCCACAACTATAGAACCTTAAAAACAAAAAATATGAATAAAATACAATACAAATAAATATCAATTGTTTGCGCTTTTGTTGACTCCAAATTAAGTCATCAGTTTGTGGATCTAAAACCATGTAGTAATGCTGATCGCATTTAGAACCGGCCCAAGGCATAAATGAACTAAGAGAATATCAATGCTGTTAAATTTGATTTAATGGTTTCAGGCTAGATAAATTAAAAGATTTTAAATTAACATTTAAATGTAAGATTTTAAAAAGATGGTAAGTTTACTTTGTAAAAGTTCAAAGAACAATCTTCATAGTTAGATTGTTTTGTTACCATAGCAACAATCTTATGCTGTGAGTTTAATGTTTGAGTTTTAGCTACGTTTGTTCACAAAAAAACTTTTAGTTAACTGCAATTATAATTGACTGCTTGGTTAATTAAAGTAAGCCCGCTCTCCCAGATTTCACTAAATGGTTAAATGCTGTTAGTGGTGCTGATGTTTGCAGCAGTGAGAGGGGCCCACAAAACGTGTTCTGATCAGGGCCTCATTCAGCATTGGACCGGCCCTGCATGATGAGCTAGATCAGGGCTTCCCAAACTTTTTCTTCTGCGCCCACCAAATGGTTTCCAAACATTTTCTGGGCCCCCCCATGGATTACAAATGGCTGTCTGGTTGAATGACATGTGGAAGGGGGGAGAGAGGATTTTTAGAGACTTCCTGTCCCCCCCACTCCCTGGGGGAGGGGGGATCGACTTTTTTGGGAGCAAAATGAATGTACATAGCTGGACATAGACAACAAGGCTACTTGTTTAAAGGTGCTGTATTGATATTAGCTAGCTAGTCATCTTTTAGCTAACATTACCTGCATCCAGCAACTTTACTCAATTCAGTCGGTTAGTTTGGGAGAAAAACTGTGAAATGTTCTTTGCATTTTGCTGGTTTGCTGCCATGATTCTAACACACCTGCACAGCAGCAGCAGGTCCCCTTTGCTGCCATACAAGTGTAAACTCAGCGCTAGTGTCGTAGCGCTCATGTTGCGTTTAAAGGCGGCTCGGAAAAACAGTTTACCAAATGTTAACAACGGATGAAACAGTTTTAACTGCTGATAAAAGTGACAGAGGATACAGATAAGGGAAGTGTGGAAGCCCCTACTGTATCAAATTGACATAGGAAAAACAGAGAGTTGGTCATTCTAAGGTAAAAACCCAGTGCATACAGCGTTCATGTTTGGTTTTTTGTTTGCTTGTTTGTTTTTTTCATTTTTCATCCAGACGGCTTCCCGCACCCCCCTGCAATGGCACGGTGCCCCCTTAGGAGGCACGCCCCACAGTTTGGGAACCTCTGAGCTAGATCCTCTGCACAGCATCTCTGCTGCTGGATGTAGGGGGACAAACAGGAGATTTAATTTAGTAGCTCTTCCTTTTCGTATCCAGTGAGTTTTAATAAGCGCCACAGAAACCGTTTTGGTTGCCCGAGCTCAACGGGATAAGTTGTTCTGATCTTCATGTGTCTGCAATGCAACTCCACCTGACTTTAAGTAGACAAAGCATTTGATATGCATTGTATTGCTGTGAGAAATAAAACAAAATAAAAAACAAACCAGCGTGCTGCGTGACTATGAGGCGAGAGTGAAAACTCTTCCTTAACGGTCCATAACGCACCGGCTAACCGGGAACTCAAACTTCATCAGACTACAGGGAGAACATGGAGACTCTGCAGAAAGGCAGCTTGTCGTGTCTTTATTGAATTTCTTATTATGATCAGAAGTTTGATTTATTATGTCAGCAATAAATACCAACTGATTATATTTGAACTGGCCACAAAACTGGCTTTATTGCCAGCATTGCTATATTTAGTATTTACTCCACTGTTTGTTCAAAGAGAGTATAAATAAATATTCTTACATTTGGAATTATGATTAATTTGCAGTTCAGTGATAAGAATCTATCTTTTTATATGCCACTTGTGAGAAAGTCTATTAAAGATGAGCGGAGCTGCAACTAACTTTTATTTTATTGATTGATTATTCTATTGAGTATTTAGACCAGTGGTTCTTAACCTTTTTTGAGGTACCGAACCCACCAGTTTTTATATGCGCATTCACTGAACCCTTCTGTAGTAATAAATAATTTCCCCCCCCCAAATTCAAGACGTAGGGGTGACCCAACTAGTGTCTAGGGTTACTAGTGTCTAGTGACCCTAGACACTAGTGACCCAACTAGACTAGTGTCTAGTTGGGTCACTAAGTCTTCTTAAAAGGTAGAGTCTCTCAGAACAGTTCTTCAAAATATAGTCAGTGTTTTCAGCAAAGTTGAGCTGAACTGTCCAGGAACGACCCAAGGTATTTAAAAT
>CAEGAF010193725.1:0-34743 GCA_903067075.1 Micropoecilia bifurca | reverse complement strand
TATATTCCTCCCCACAGATTACACCTGGTTTCGGAACAAATGTTGATATAGTTATTCTGTATGTCTGGCAATGTTCAGGATTTTTATTTAATTGTGTCATGATTTAACAAAAAGGGCTATTTACTGAAGGGTTTTGATAGCTCTTTAGTAATTTTATATTATTATTTAAACAAAATGTCTAGTTATCGAAAATACGCGCTTTAGTATATTTAAAGATGTAAATTAAGGTCTAATGTAAGATTTTGTTTTATTCGATAGTGTTAATTTTTCCCCTGTCACAGTAAAATGAACCTATGTTATTGCATACAAATTAGCTAAAATTAGTTGATTCTACAGTGTATTTAAAAAATGCTCCGGTTTCCAAGCAATGTGAAAAAATAAAACAAAGCAAATATGCCACTCAAAATATGGCGGACGCGCTAACGTGTCGTTTCTACGAGGCGAGGAAACCGAAGCGTAGTTATCAGTACTTATCAGGCTGAAACAGGAAGAGGTAAAACAGGAAGACAAACTTTATGAAGAAACTCCTCCTCAGTTGAGCATTTTGGCGATTTACTGGTAAGTCGTAGTTGTAAAAGCGAAATACAACCTGAACGCTGTATTTACTGCTAATCTAAATTCTGTTCATGGCGTCATTTCCTTGTTAACAGTAGCATTACTAGCCCAAGCAGTAAGTAGGTTAGGTTGATTTGTCAGATATTAAAACGTGGTTCCACTGCAAACATCAACTTGTTTTAAACACTTTGGAATCTGCTCTTATTTAATATAAAACCTTTTTTTCCTCATTTGTATTCGAAAGCAACACCTGCAAGTTAAAGTTCTGTGAATTGCAAACAGGGGATTTAGGTTCCATTTTCTGCAAAACTGGCTAAGAAGCACATTCTTTGTGCTCTATCTTATGTCTTGTGAGTTAAGAATGTGTTTTGAAGGCTCGTAATCTTATCTGTGTTTCAATATTTTCAGAATTGAAAGATGACTTTACAGTGGACAGCTGTGGCTCTCTTTCTCTATGCAGAGATGGTCGTCATTCTCATCCTCTGCATACCTTTCATTTCAGCCAGAAGGTAGGAATGGGAGTACCTGGATGAGATTTTTTTAAAAATTTTTATGGCCCAAGTAGTGACATATTATTTTGAAGCACATACCTAATATTTCAGTTTAGTTTTTTGAATAGCGCCAATGAAATAGTTATGTTGTTTCCACTCATCTCCATGCAAAACTTGTATTTTTGGAGTATAGAGTAGGATGAGAAAAGCAGTGCATTAAGATTAAGGACATGTACTTGTATTATTCCTTTCTTGCTCATCCTCAAAATAATCAGAATTTCAACTGAGTACTCTCCACCCTCCTAGACTTTTTTTGGTAATTGAGCATGATGTAACATCACTTTAATAAACTTTGCGACATACAGGAATAGACACAAGTTTCTGAACAATGTTTCTTTTCTTCCCCCTTTCAGATGGCAGAGAATTTTCCAGCTAAGAATTTGGAGCTGGATGGCGAGATTCTGGAACAAAGTTTTCCTCACCATGATCATAGTCCTTATTGTTCTCTTTCTTGGTAAGAGTGAATGTATCTGGCCCAATCCATGCTACCCACAATTTTTGGGTTATCTTACCTTCACATTGCACTCATGAACAATCCCATACTCGCATGTATTTAAGTATTTTGATGAAATATGGAAATAATCGTGACATTTAGGAAATTTCACCTACTGTTTATTTTAACAATTTTTCTTGAAATGCATTAACAATACCAAGAGATCAGTCATTTTTATGCATGTCTATTATTTGTTTTGGATTGTTTTTATTTTTGGGACTGATGTCCGACACAGCAGAAATCCTTGGACTTGGATTCCAAAAAAAAAATTTTAAACTAAGCAGCGAGTTTCTCTCTAAATATCATGTACAGCTTCTCGGCTCTTTTTGTTATTCTTCAGACGCCGTACGAGAGGTCAGAAAATACTCAAGTAAAGAAATTGGCACAGACGCCAAAGTGCAACCAAACATGTTTGACCACCTTCACATGAAGCTCTTCAGGGCTCAAAGGAACCTCTACATCTCTGGGTTCGCAGTCTTCCTCTGGCTGTGAGTTTCCAAATTCATTCACTGTAAAGCCAATCCTCTGTTTAAAGATGAAGTGTGTAGCTTTTATTAAACAATATGTGGTTTTTACATATTTGTATCATTATCATAAATAATCAGTGAAAAAAAGCAAACGCTCCTGATCTGAAACAACCAATCAGAGCTGGGAGGAGAGTCTTAGCTCTGTCAATCATCCTCAAGTAAGTGCTGCCATGCTGTCCCCCTTATGCTCTGATGTTGTTTGCAGGGTTATGAAGCGAATGATCACTTTAATCAATCAGTTGGCGGCCCTGTCAGGGACCACAGCTGCTCTGCAAATGCAGGCTGATGATGCTAATAAAGCCGTGGAGAAGTACACAAAGGACAATGAGCTGCTGAGAAGGGTAGGAGATTTTTTACTTCTTATTGTTTGCAATGTTTTTCCTTCTTTGTGGCGCCGATCTTTCTTCAGTTTGTTCGCTCAGCTGTGTTTGAGTTTGATGTCTTTGATTTTGTTAAGCTAAGGTTTTGCTTTTATTTCAGACCCTGATGGAAGGAGTGGGCGATAAGGCTACAGCAGAGGGCATGGAGCTGTTGAGGACGGAAGTGGGCAAGCTGAAAGACGAGCTGAAGTCCTCTGAGAACGGTTGGTTTTCATATCATGTTCATGTTATTTGCATGTGCAGCAGCTATAAGCTACTTTTAAATGACTTGAATCGACCAGTCTGTTAGGTTATTTAAAAAAAAGATCAAATATCTTGACTTATTAATAAAATGCATTCGATCTAAGGAGTAAAATACACCTTTCAAGTGAGTTTGTAACAAGTGAACTTGTAAAGAAGAAGAGTAGGTTGTTTTTTTGTTGTTTTTTTTAAAGCAAGATTACATGTTTTGGCTACGCTAAAATTTAACTACTTAACACAAATGGCCAGGAAAACAAAATCTAAATGTTATCGTAGTTTTTACTCTCTGACATAAGGAAGGTTCAGCGTTGCCTTGACAAGCAGGTGAATGAACAGATGATCTAGTTTTTTTGTCTGATTGCATCTTTTGTAGCCTTGAAAAAGTCTCGGGCCGAGGCAGATGGGACTAAGAAGCAGATGGAGGCGCTTGGCCGGGAGTATGAGAGACTGCTGAAGGAACATCAGGAGCTTCAGGTGATCCTAAACTTAGAAACAGCAGGGCGAGGCAAAAGGAGGGTTTGTAGTTGTCGCCACACAATACACACATTTCAGCAACACACACTTAAAACACAGGATAACTTAAAAATGTTATCCTGTGAGGCACATCATGGCGCCAGTGTGCTATAAGTCATATAGTTCAGGTGTTTCTGGTATAAATTGAGATAAAACATGAGCCAGATTTAACTCAAGTGTTTCATATGTTTAGCTTTGAAGCGTCAATCTAATCTTATGTGGTATCGTAATGTTTTTTTTATTTTTTCCCAGAATCTTCATGACAATGTGAACAAGAAGGACGACTAGTGGTGATGACTAAACTTACCCAAATCTGTTAGAAAGCCATTGCAAAGTGTCCCATCCATCTGATAAAGCTGAAGAACAGACTTTGGACTGACAGCTGTGATGGTTTAAAATTTGGTGAATGTTTGTTTTTTTGTTGTAGTTAAATGATGCTCACTTTGTATTTCCACTCTCTGTAGCGTAACTGAGAGAATTTTTGAAAGCAATCGGCAAAACACTTTATGCGGGATAAGGTGATTATTTTATGACAGAGCATGTCACAAGCTAAATTAAGATGCGTAGTTTCTAGTGCAAGCTGTTGATTCCTAGTCCTTTAAATAAATTAGCATGCTGAATGTGCTGAAAGCTAAAGACGTCCAATGCTGCATTCAAAGGTAAAAAAAAAGCTTGAACATGAACATGCTTCTTCGTAGATAAATCTTAAATGTAGGCTTCGACTTAAACAAGTCATTTTTACATTTACCATGTTCTCTCTCATACGGTCATAATTCTGCCATGTACTAGGATGTAGAAACACTCTATGCTTCTTAACTTTCACACGTTAATGACAAAGAGTATGAGTGGATATGACTAAAAAGTCAAATAGATTTGTGTTTTTTTTTATGTGTTCCTCACCTTAATGTGTTCCTAGATTTCTATAGTGGTTGCACTGCATTTCACACTTATGGTTTACAAAACAGGAATGTATGATTATTTCATTAAGGATCTTTTCCGTTCTGGTTAACATATGTCACTGTGATTCCTTGTGTTCTCCATGCTAAAGAGGTTGAGGTAGGAAATCCCAGCACGGTTTGTACCACTTTATCCTGGTTGTTTTCTTTTGTACAAAGATATTCAATTGAAGTGCCTTTTTTTAGCTGTGCTTTAATAAAAAAAAAAGGTTTGGTCATCTTGTGCTTTGTTTGGGTTCTTTCATTAATAAACACCACTAAAACCATGACGTGATTTTTGATAATAAATGTTTATTTTTGATTTGACATTTATAATATTCCTTCACATTTTACAAAAATAATCCAGGAAATGTATTTACAATCTGGTTATTTTAATGCAGCTGAATGCCTTTTATATATTATTGGTGTATGTTTTTTTTGTTTGTTTTTCTTCCTATGAGCGGCTCACTCCGCGTCTGCCTTACTGAACTTGAACAACCAACAGACGACATGGACAAAAACACACTTTCAATAGAGAAAATGGCAAAAAACCTCTGAGATGAATTTTTAGAGACATCACTGAAAATGATGATGAGATTGCGTGAGGAGAATTATGGCCCATACTTCCAAATCCTTGAATTTGGTTGCTTTGTAATTGATAAGAAATTGACACAGTTTATATTACAACCATACAAAACAACAAATCCAAACATTGACCTTGCAAAGAACCACCGTAGCTTCTGATTTGGATATTATAATCACACAAAGGTTCCTCATTGTGCATAAGACACTTAAACCCAGATCAAACCTGCCTACAGTCGTTATTCGTTTCTCTCTCCAAGTGGGGCAAACAAACCAGATCCCACCATTTTTCACAGTTTAATCCTGCAAGACTCCTGTCACACATTTTTATTTAATGGTTTTTAACGTTAGTCCAAAACTATGACTGAAGAAAAGATGGAAAGACAGAGTCGAGAGCCCATTAGCACTTTAAGCCAATCTGATGAAATCACACTGCACTTGTTTTAGCCTAAATGTGAACAGCAGAAGCAGTGGTGGCTCAAAATACTTTGATATTCCTTCTGAGGCTTCACTTTGCAATCTACGAGTTGAACAAGTTTTCAAATGTTATGTAATAAAAACAATGAAATGGGGAGACCCGTCTGAGCTTTAGAGCTAAAAAGCCAGGACAGTTTCAACAAAAGCCAAAAAGATCTTTGTCAACCAGATTGAGGTTACAGGGTTTTTTTTTTATTGGTTTTTTTTGTGCCAAAACTCAACCACAACAAAATTAATTTTTAGTTTAATAAATTGGAAACAAATTGCCACATTGGCTAAATCATTATAAACACTGATAACAACTTTTAAGTATTTTGATTAGTTAATAGCAAAACAGAGTTATATGACATTATTTCTATTAGCAGTAGCAAAACAGCAGCCTACAGTGAATGCATGTTTGTTAACTATATTTAGGAAATAAATAAATCATTCATCTCTGAATTTACAAACTTAAGGCATGAAATTTAGGCGTTTTTCTATTTATATTGTTTCTAATACAAAATGTTAGGTGCATTTTCAAGTATTGTTAAAACATTTAAGATACAGTTTCTAATATTAGTTTGAGAGACTGTCTAATTTGTAAAAAAGAAAATGGCTTCTGATTATTGAGAACAAGCCCGGGATGCAAATGATGAAGGAGATAGTCCGTAGGCTTAATCTGGGAATAAAACCTGAGAGATCAGAATGATTCAGTGGTTTGGCACAAATGACCTCAATCTCAGAAAAGTACAAAAAAAACAACTAACCAACAGAGCATATTCAACAATCACTGAAGATATAAAACATACAGAATTACTCCCTGTAGTTCCACTTCACATACTTTTTACTTATCCACCTGCCCCAAAAACACTCAACACGGAGATACCAAGAACCAACTGGTGCAACACTAATCATTAAAACACAATAATTAACTTTTTTTTCTGAAAACTAGAAAGAGCTTGAGTGTGGTGTGTTTTTTAATGTTTTTCAAAAGTAGATTGTACAGCTCACTGAGGGGAATGTGGATATTTAAATCATAATCTCTTAAATTTCTTTTGAACAGATTATGTTGAAATATAATTTTTAATTTGTAGAGGTTGTGAATTTCAATGCTGTTTTTATTTTATTTTAACTCCATAAGGACACAACACAGAAATAGAATCAAATCAAACTCTGTAGTGGGGGGATAGGGGGAATTAAAGGCAAAGTCCATTTTGCACTACATTTAAAAATTTAAACACAATTCTATGCAATTTTATAGACCAGCAGCTTAAAACTATGAACGGATAACTGTTCACATCAAGAGGACAGATGGCACACAGAGGTAACTGTTGAGTGAATGAGGCACATACTGTGTACTTAACATGACATCAACAGCTGCAAACCCTCAAAAAAAAGCCTCCAAAGAACCCGTCAAAACCAATAAATACAACAAAAAAGAAAAAGAACATTTCTTTGAAAGTCTGACATGCCTCTCATTTCTAAGGACACTTTACCTCCTTTGTCTAATAACACTGGCAATGGGGAGAACTCTTTCATTTAAAATAGCTATCTACAGAGGCAGCTTAACAGATGCTGGTGTATAAAACAAACTGGTGTGTTGTAGCGGTGGCCATCGCTTCCTAGTCTCACGTTTCCATTCTGAGCCTTGTGTCCGGATGGGCTTTTTTTTATAGGAAAAACAGCAGAATGTACATTCCATGAATTTGTCAGGCGGGTTCAATTTCTGCCGGAGTCTCAACACCACACATTCAACGGTACAATTATAGATTTCATGGTCGACATGAGATGACTGAACAGAAATTGTGATTCCCTGCAAATCTTGTACGCATGTATGCATTTTATATGTATATGTGGCGCTGTGTATTCACCTGTGTGTGAGTGCATCACTTGGGTACATACTTTGGATGTACTTTCTTATGAGACAGACACTTTGGAGTCTTTTCTGTTTCTCAGCAGTCACAGCTGGGTGTGCCTGTCTGTGCTGTTGTCCGTCGTGTGAGTGACTCGATCAGAATTCAGAACCACAAGCTCCTCTTTCCTGAGCGCCTCCAGGTCGGTCCCGCCGTTCGTGATGGCCCCGTGCGAGACACTTTTGTTCGCCTCCTCCTGCTTCAGCTGTCGGCTGAGAAGGATGAAGCCCGGGATGCAAATGATGAAGGAGACAGTCCGTAGGCTCAGAGTCAGGCCCAGGTAAGCTATCCTGAGGGGAGCAAAAGCGAAGAAATGAGCGATTTACTAAAAAGCTCCAAGGAGAAATACACCAGATTGTCACAATATTGTGCATTTACGTGATGCATCAGCGACATTTTAGAAGTTGTACAAAAATACTATTTCGGGATGATTATTCCCGCCTACCTGTAGGCGGAGGTATTGTAGATTCTGCAGGCTCCGATGCCGCCGCATCTTTTCTGACCCCATTTTAGGCATGTGGTGTCTATAATTGCTCCAAAGTAGATGGGTGCTGGGATCCCTGCTGTGGAACCACAAGGCAAAGAAAAGGGGTTTAGAACGGCACCCAAGAGAACTGAGGCAGAACTGTTAAAGTTACTTCCATAATTCAGACATTTAGCTTTTATGGCACAGTAAGAAACAAGAATAAAAACCTCCTGAGGAATGTTTAACACCAAGTAAGAGTGACTTTACCGCTTCTTCAAAGAAAACTTACCAAGTGTACGTGTTGCCAAAGCATGAAAACCGAGGGCCAGAGATTTCAATTGTGGTTTTATGCACCTGTGTAAAGAATAAATAAGTATCTTTTAGATATATTATGATAAAAAACATTTCTAAGCAACAGAATATACAGAATAATTTTATCTTGAGTTCCAATCTAACGCCTTTAACATGTTGACTGTGCAAATTTGATTCAAACCACGATAAAAACCCCGGTGGAGATTATATAGCACTATGGCTGTTCATATAGGATTATATGGAAGCATTTTGCTGCCAAATACTGGTTGCAGGTTTACCAAATTGTACAGAATTTCATTAATTTGCACTCTGCTATTTTCAAACAAATAATACTTAATAGAGAATCCGAAAGCAAAAACCAAAATAGTTATTTTTATTTAACTGTAAATTAATTCAGCCTGAATCTGTTACAGCCTGAATCAATGTCTAATTCAACCAAGCTAGAATGAAATGAAATAAAAACTAACCTTTTACACTTGAGAGTATAAACAACAATAACACTGAGATGTCTATGCTGCATTTTTCCCAGAAAAATTGTCCCTCCTATAACAAGTTGTAACTTAAATGAAGCAATAGTTGTTTTGAATTCATCTAAACAGAGTTTAAAGAAATAGATGACATAAAGTAGTATCAGACTATTATTTAAATTCCAATTTTTCATTTGTAATCTTCCAAAAGCTTCTTTGATTCTCTGATATAAACATTGCCATGTGATGACTGGTTAAAAAAGAAGAGGCTTATGGCAAGTCTTGTGATCCTTTTTTTCCCTTTTAAAAGTTGCGAGTAACCCAGCAGAGGCTGCAAAGATGAAGTCATGACCGGTTAAAAATAAAACACACACCCTTTTCCTTTCAGGGATTGAGATATTAGAACAAATATGTGATCTGGCCTTTATCAGGTTCCAAAAATTATTTAAGTTCAACCTCAAGTTTGCAAAAATGACAGAACAGGGACTGCTATGCCATTAAAAAAAGAAAAATAAATAAGTAAAGCTAAAGTGAAAAGGCAATGTGTCAAAACCTGGGAATACCCCTCCTGTTCAATAGGATTAAGGCAGAAATCATTTGTACCCAACAGGCGGTAGCATCTCAATAAAAACAGAAGTTTTAACAGCTTACTTGATGTGTGCTGACAAAATACACAGTAGGAAAGAAATCAAGGATGTGTGCAGAGAAATTAAGGAGAGTCTCTGCAAAGGATTCCAAGACCAGTTCTAGGCCACATGGAGGTGCTCAAGTCAGTTGAATGAAACCAATGTTGGTTTCAGTGTCATCCTGCTCAGTAATACTGCTTTTCCATTCTTCAGCCTTTATTTAAACAAAAAAATCCCTGAGATCAAAGATCTCTCTAACAAGAGTGTCCTGAAAATCATACAGATAAAATATTCACATTTTTTTTTTAGGGTTGAGGATTGAACAACGTTGGGTACAACACAACTTCTACAATACAGTAAGAGAACCAGCTCTCCCATTAAGATTTTACTTTTTTATGACAATTTTCTATATTTTTAATTGAAAAAAGCTACTAACAGTAGCAATGTGCTAAAGAAAAATCATTTATATTACAATTATCTGAAGATTGTATGAATTTATCTCAAACCTGGGAGCTTTTCTTTTCCAATCTTTGGCAATTAACTCTATAGAAGTTTTTCACAATTCAGTTCTCTTAATAATAATAATAATAATAATAATAATAATAATAATAATAATAATAATAATAATAATGTGCTTTTAAATTTGAACATACTGCTGTGTTTCTATAGATATGTTTATATCATTGTGGTAGTCATGTCAGCTAGAATTTGTCTTTTGTTGAAGTTCTTGATGGTTTTGTGTAAAAACAAAACATTAAACCTATTTGAGTCTTTACTTAGTGATTAAATAAGGCAAATATGAACCTTTTTAAAACCCACATGAAAAGAAACACTTTGTAATTTTATATATCGAAAACAAAATTGCTCTACAATCTTCAACTTACTGCTTTGATGTCATTAAAACGAAAAATATGGCTAATTAAATTAACTTGATAAGCCAGTCCATATATGCGCTGACCATCTGACACATTAATGATGGTGTCTAGGTTGTAACTCACCTCAGTCTTCATAAGTTAAAGAATTTAATTTGAATAATTTATATCATCCGTCAAAATAGGTGAGACTATCCTTTATTTTTAGGATTAAAAAGTTAAACACAACCCTTTGAATAATAATGCAAACCCAAAGACAAAAGGCATGTTTGAACATTGTCTGTTTTCTCTTACAGAGGTGATTATGCATGATTTTGATTACAAATAGTTCAGCTGATGATGATTCCCGTTTTCATTTACAGAAAATCAGACGTGATAATGTTTACATATTAAATGAAATGAGCTGTGATTTTTGAGAATAACTTTGAAGAAGCTTACGATGCAATGTATGACAGAATGATGTGTAACAAATGTAAACAATAGTGGTGTAGTAGAGATTATGTTTAACTTTGGAGACAACAAGTACTGCGGTAAAGGAAGAGGGAGCTGGCACAGAGGCAGCTAAACAGATGTGAACCTGGTGACAGAGTTAACCATCGAAACACATCTGTATGTGGTAAAAAAATAAAAAAATAAAAAATGGTGACGTTTTTAAAGGATGACTTATGCGCAAACTTAGCAAACTAACACCCCTGGGGCTGCTGTGTACGAATCACTGAATCATACTTGGCTCCCAGTCAAGACCAAGCTGTAAAATAGAGGGAGAAGATCATTAATGGGTCTAATCTGTGAATGCTAGTTAACTGCAGGGACACTGAGTCTGACTAATTCATGGGTGGAGCTGTGAGACGCGCAGATGTAGGCAGCCAAAAGCCAGTTCAATCTTCCTCAATAAATCAGCAAAATAGATTTTTTTTTTTTACAGATTCAGATCAGGGTATAACTTGGCAGCAGTACTAGTAATCTCAGAACCTGTCGGCTGGAGAGAATATTAGATGTTAACCTCTCAAAGTAGGGAGTTAGTTGGCTCAGGGCTTAGCTCTTCAGACGATGAAAACCCAACTCTAGACGGAGTCACCGTTTCTCTGCAGAGGGCAACCTAGGCTTTGGCCATATTTAACTAACAAAAACATACAAGTTGCATTTATGTTAAATCAAAACTCTTATTCTAATGGAACAGAAAAATATTGCTATCTCAATATTTCAAATATGACTGAATCATTTTCCATTTTTCTTGTTTATGCTGAAGTACAGATACTTCAGTGAAGAAGTTTATATTTAAAAATAGATTAAATGTGCAAAGTGACAAACAACATGAAAACGCATTGCAAGTGAATGAAAACGATTATGAGAGTCCGTTATGAAGGTTGAACGAATAAAGCAGCTACTGGACACTGTGTACAGACTGGATGATTAAAATAATATTCTATTAGATTTAGATTATGTCAAACAAGATACCAGGCAGAAAGTAGTTTGGTACCTCAGTAGCTGCGGTTTGATGCTTATTACATAATGTCATGGCAAAGGCCAGATCTCTTTTCTCTGTCTGCATAATAAATAGAATGGAGTAAGACACAAATAATTGAATCACTGATGAACGTACCGCAAAAAAAAGGTGAGCCTTGAAGTGAAATAATGGCACATTTTCTGTGCAATAACTGAAAATCTAACGGCACAGTGTTTTCTGTTCTAAAAATACAGAAATACGGAACTACTCCGTGCTAAAAGGTACAAAAAAGAATCAAACTATTAACCCAGCAAAATTATAAACAGATCTTTTTCTTTCTTTTTTTTTGCACCTCCTTTGGTTTTCATGGTAGCGTAGGAACATCCAACATCTGTTGCCAAAATCCAGGTTGACTTTCCTACTTCAAAAGCTGCGTTTTGGAGTACTTTTTCTTCTCTTCACTAATTGCGCTCTTATTACTGTGGCCATCTTTCCTGTCAATCAGCTAAATATAATAGCAACTTTAACTGCAAGAAAGAAATTTGACATGCAGATATCTAAATGCAAAATACAAATTCCTCTTATTCCATATTTGTCTACTAACATTGTGTGATTAGTTTTGTTTCCCACAGTCCTGGGTATTCTAATGACTGGGGGCTCCGTGTTCAGGGGGCGTCTGGATGTCTGTGGCTCTGATCTTCCTCCGGACTGCCTCAGGTCATTGGGCACATCCGCTACTTTCTTATGGGGAAACCTTATGTACACAATTACACTCACAACCACACATGTACACTTGTGTGTGGTGTGTCAAGCAGGGCACAGTAATAAAAATAATAAATAAATAAATCATTTTATTTTCGGCAGTCACTGGGTAACAGGCAGAATACACACACGCTTCCCTAAAGGCAATTTAGCAAAACCAGATAATCTAACAGTCGTGTATTTGGACCATAGGGAAAAAGTCAGAGTACCCAGACAGAACCCACATATATCTGGAGTCCAGATTGGATTTAATCCCAGAACATTCTTACCGCAACCAACCGTAACCACCACAATTAGTAAGTGCATATATTTTGCCATTGGGCTGACCTGATGAGAAACATGTATCCTGGAGTCCCACCAAGCGAGATGATGAAGGAAGTTATGACAGAGAGAGCTAGGAAGTACGGAAACATCCTGTCGCAGTCCTCCTTGTTTAGGCACTGACCTGTTCCGGCCGTAAAGTTACCAGTCACACCGACACAGCTACAGTTAGAGAAGACCTGGAGAGACACACACACAGTCGCACATAAAGCAGGACAAACACATGTACATATGTGCAAACTCTCAACAATACTGTGGCTGCGCAAAGCACCGCTTTCTGTTCTGATCTTTTGATTTTACTTGCAGATACAGATAAGTAAAATGCACCTAAAGGTGCTCAACATACAACACCAGATAAATAGTGAGAAAACGTACTGTGTTTTTCCCTGAGCCTGTGGAAGTAGTGCAACCAGCCAGACAAGGAGAGACATATGTGATGCCATTCTGTCCACAGACTGGGTCCCACTCACTCGATGAACAAAAGCAATCCGAGTTGCAGGGCATGAAAAGTGAGTTTTTGTCATAGGATATACTATCCACACTGGAAGGCAGAGAACAGAAAGACAGTGTTACAAACTAAACATAAAAATGATTAAATAAGAATTTAACACAGATTTTATACTTGCCAAATCAATGACACTGATGATGCTAATCCATCAATGTCATCAATGTTGACGAATTAACTCTCTAAAGTATGACCCATTGTATTTTAAATCTAACTGTAATAGGTTAATAGGTGTTAATGGAAACATTTAAACAGAAGTTTAACATACGTGATTTACCTAAATAAATATAAGCCACACAAACGAGATTTTGTTAAAACCACGGCTCCCTGCTTTACCTACAACTAAGGTCAGAATTATTAGCCTCAGTAATGAGACGCATATGTTTGATATAAAGTCCAATGCTGATTGATTACTTAGGACTGGTGGGAAAGTTAATTTCATGCTTAAGTGTGTTTTTAACATTTTTCAAATGAATTGTCAGATTTACCTTGGGAGTAAAGAAAGCAGAGGAGAGCTTTTAATTTTGACCGTATCATTTAAAAAAAAAATTTCGTTTTACAATTCCAGACATTTATAATATATTAATAATAATATTGTGCGAGTTCATCAGGGGAAAGGTTGGAGAGGGGCGGTATTAATAATTCTTACTCCTATGGGGAGTAACTAATGGTCAGAAAGTGTGACACAATTGAGACTTACTTGTTGTATGACACCGTCACTCCGGCCACTTTGGCGTTCTCACAGCTCATTGTGAAGAACAACATTGACAGGACATATCCAATCAAGGAGGTGCAAAAAGCAAACTTTGCTGCTCCCATGATGTTCAGTTTCATCCTCTTCATCAGCAGACCACCAGAAAACATCCCCAGTGCCACAGCAGGGATATTGATCACACCTGAAAATAACCATCAATTATTACATCAGATGCGACATTTCAAAATAAGACTAAATGTGATTTTTGACAGAGGTAAGCACAAGAACGCAATTTATTTTTGGGGCATTTTTAGTAGAAAACCATGGCAACCCAAGCAGCCATGAAAAATAACTTGAACTGCTTTATTATTTTATGCTCTGATGCCTCCATTTAACATGAGAGCAAAGAGACCATCTTTGATCTGCTCACGTCATTAACTGTGGTTACTGATATTTGATTCTCTTTCATATGCATCCAGTTCAGGCAGCGCAGTCGTCTCCCTTAATGAGACCAGATGAGCCTAGATATTTTCATTTTATTCTCTGAACTTCATTAAGTATTTCATTTCATGTGCAGAGCAGTTCTCGTATTCACAAAGCTGGAAGTGTAGCTGTCAGGGCTGCTGGTAGGATGAATTGCAAAACACAACTCTGACAAGTTTAGGCTCGAAATCAGTTTCATTTAACCAAAAATGTTGTTCATACCCTTCATCAAAATGACAGCAACAAAACACTCATAATTAGTGACCAGCTTTTAACATGTTGTCCTTGGTGTGGAGCCAACTGTATGAGCTTATAACAACTGTAGAAGTTACAAACAAGTCAGAATGAGTGCTGAGGAAGCAAAGTTGATGGTGAGAATTTGATTGAAACATAGTAAAATAAAAACCAGGAGAACACAGTGGGCAAGAGAAGATGCAAACAGGTATAAAGGAGCAAGGAGGAAACAGTGCTAGTACAATTCTGGTAGAGTAACTATGGCAACAGAAAACTAATGAACAAAACTGGAAAACCCGTGGAAAAAAAAGGTCTTGTGTGGAGGGTGAGATGCCTTGGAAGAATGGGAAAGTAGAAAATAAGCAAAAGCTGGAGTTCTGGTAGAGACAAGTTAGACGCACATAAAGGATGTGGTTCTGAGGAACCCAACAAAGTAGGTGGCTAGGCTACAAAGAAGCCTGGAGTCTGGAGGATTTCTATGAAGGTCAACCTCGGAGGTCATTGCGGATGCCAGCGTTGATAATGTACAGGTTCTGGAGGTCAGCCGTACAGGAACTTGGCATTGGCGTCTGATAGCTGGTATTGCAGAGGGTCTATAGTAATAGGAGTCTCGATGGTCTGCGGCAGCAACAGTAGTCAGGAGTCTTGAGATGACAGAAAGCTTTGGAGCCTGCAGATCAGCAGAGCACCTGAATCTCTGGAGACCAGCAGCTGAAAGACCTTTGAGGTGAACCAGATGACAGCAAAGTCCCCATGAGGATTCCTAGAGATGACAGCTTACTGGGTCCCAAGCCAAGGCTCAGGACCTGGGCAAGACGACCCACAAAGGAGTCCTGGTTCTGGGGAAGGTGACCTACGCAGACGCTCCAGGCATCCACAGACAGGTTCTGGAGATGAAAAAGACCCATAATGGAACTCTGCAGTGTGGTAGATGCGGGACTGCTGGTTCTGCTGCAGCGGAAGCAGAGGCCGCTGCTGACAGAGGAATTGCTGCTACCGCGGACAGACAGGCAACTGGTGTTCCAGCAGGTGTAGGAGCTGCTGGTTTTCAGGGGCAAAGAGCAGGTTTTAAGGTTGTAAAGCGTGGTGCCAGCTGTTGGTCAAAAGGTTGCTGGCTCAACTGATGTGGAGGAGTAGTGGAGGCTTCTGACTTCCCAGAGAAGCCTGGAATGGAGGTGACAGCCAGATCCCCAGGAGAAGCAGGGGAGGCGTCTTTGTGGTGGTGGCATCAGCGATGGAGGACGAAGCAGCAGCAGGAATGGAAACTGGTGCCGACATGGATGCAGGGCAGATTGGCAGGTGATGTAACCGACTTGGATTGAAGTATATTTCAGTCAAGTCTATCTGATGGACCAGGTTGCACCCCTCACCCCCAACAGCTCCACAAAGCCCAAGGAGGATTAGTGAGGAGTCCAGTCATTAAGGGCTTAAGGTCAATCAACCGCCACATTTAAGCGCCTGTCAGCTGAACAATGCTTGGCCACAGTGTCAACGTAAAGCCTATCAGTTGTTCCTAAATAATCCATTTCTGCAAAAATTAAATCTGTCGGTTCTTGTCGGTTGGTTTCTTCTGTCAAGATATTTGGTTGTCGATGGGACCCAAATGTAGACAAACAGAGGCGGTGCGTTGACAGCGAGAATGTAATGACAAAATGATGACACAAAGACTTACAGGAGA
Organism: Micropoecilia bifurca; assembly: GCA_903067075.1. Taxonomy (NCBI): domain Eukaryota; kingdom Metazoa; phylum Chordata; class Actinopteri; order Cyprinodontiformes; family Poeciliidae; genus Micropoecilia; species Micropoecilia bifurca. The sequence continues at coordinate 18,731 of CAEGAF010193725.1, read as the reverse complement.
ACACGGGGAGTGAGAGCAGGAACAAGCAGGGACCAGAATGCACCGATTGGGTGGAGCATTAAAGCAGATGAGCTTGATCACCGACAAGGAACAGGTGGCTGACGTACTTTCCTTCTCAGTTATGTTTACCCAATTGTAATCAACTAACAATGTGTCAGTGCACACACCATACCCATGAGAAAGTTAGCCTTGGAGGCAGACTGCCTGAAGTGCTGCTCGATGTACTTGGGCTTGTAGGTGACCATGCCGATGAGGGAGTTCAGCTGGATGACGACCACACACAAGTAGATCACATACACGGGGTGTCCGAGAAGAGTTCTCAGGGTTGGAATGAAGTCTGTGAAGAAGCAGATATAATTATTGACAAAAGTGTATAACAGATATATTAACAACAACATGGGAAACACAGCTGATTGGAAAAGTTTAACATCTTCAGGTGTTGGTAATAATAGCAGAATAATCCGCCCGTCATCACCTTTAGCCATTTCTACAAAACTGCTGTGTTCCTCTGCTTGATACTTGTACTTAGGATGGGGAGTGTCCTTGATGAAACTTGCTTCCTCCTGAGTGCCCATCTTTCGGACCCTAGAGCCAGCTGTGGGCAGAGATCGGGGCAGAAACCAGAACGGGATGGCAGAGAGCAAAGTTATGACCCCAGCTATGAGGTAGCCCAGCCACCAGGCACCCACCCATCGGGCATCTGCTGGTGTAATGGTGATGGAGTCTATGTTGGAGAAACACAGCGTAAAAAGGCATACAAAGAAATTAAATGATTTTTGCTTAACACATTTCAAGAAACTCGTTGCGCAGGGTTATGAATACTAAACAACAGGGTGTCCTGTGTTTCAACGTTTTAACAACTTTCTAAAACCTGCTGGACTCTGAACCCCTTTGCACGTCTTCACACACAAATGACAACATTTTACAAAATTAAAAACATAATCCAACAACTTGTATATAAAAAAGTGGAAGTTTTCCTTTTCTGTATGACTATCAGTTTTTGCAAATTTTTTTTCATTTGCCCAGTCTTATTTACAACATTCATTTGAGTTTACAGATTCCAAGATTCATCTCTTGGAACGATTCTCTCTCAGTGCAGAATGATCCATTTGAAATTCTTTGGAAATGACCCATCACCCTTTCCCAGATGGACAGCAATATGTTGGTGACTTCAAGCTGAAATTAACATGGGTTTTGTAGCTGTACAATGATCCAAAACATAACAATAAGCTCACCACCAATGACTGAAGAAAAACAAAATGAAGACATTGGAGTGGCCAAGTCAAAGTCCTGACCTGAATCCCGTGTGGCATAGTTTTACAAAGGCAGTTCAGGCTGGAAAACTCTCCAATGTGGCTGAATTACAACAATTTTGCAAAGATGAGAGTGATAAAATTCTTCCACTGGGCAGGACAAGACTTAGTGTCAGTTTTCACAAATGCTTGATTGCAGTTGTTGATGCAAAGGATGGCCCAACCAGTAACTAGGTTTAGGAGGAAATCACTGTTTCATACAGTCATGTGTTTTTTTTCCGCTTAACAATGATCAGCTATACTAAACAAACATGCTAAAAGACATGTTTTGAAAAAATATCTTAATTTTAATACGGAAAAAGTGAAGATTTTTGGCGTCATTATGTATCGTAGTAATTATGTTAGATTTCTGTCTTCAATGCTTAAGTAACCAAAAAATTACTTAGAGTGTAAGCTCTTGGCAATGAATGTTTTGTAAGCACAAAAACCTTCTCATTGATCGCAGCGTTACAACAAAGGCCTGCAAAGATTCTGCATGTCATGTTAAATTAAATTATACTGGTAGTCAGAAAAGCCTTTGCACTTAATACTCATCTTTTCATCCGAGCGTTATGTGAGTTCATATTGACCCTGAAAACTTAACTTCATATCATTTTCAGTTTTCACTAAGGATTGTTTGTCCTCAATTCAAATCACTGTATTTTTTATGTAGCAAAATCTTTTCTTCATTCTCTAGACTTCCTAACATCGGAGTCCACAACTTATGCTTTTGTTGTCAGGTGGGTTTCATAAAGAGTTTAAAAGATAAATAAAGTAGAGCTTTACTCTTGTTCACATTATAAACATTTTATTACAGTTTCAAGTGCTGACACTGACTTGACCAGGTTGTCTCTGTTGCTGACTGACTTCCATTTGATAACCTTTACAGCATTAGGAGGTTTGGAAAAAGCTGGGTTTTCTTCTTACCTCTGTTGCACCTGTCTTTCTGCCTCCTCACTGCACTCTACTTGATTGCTGCCTGTCAGAAAGCTTTGTCCTCCAGGTAGCCTCCTTTATCAGGTGACCTGCATTGATTCTGTACACCTGTTCATAGTCCTGAATTGTGCATACTCCACCCACTGCTGGATTTGATTACCTTATGCATTGGTTTGATGGATGATAGGGTCTTTTTCGCCTCACCAGTGACGGCCAGTAATGATGAAACAAGGTCAGATATGCTAACAACAGCCATACAGCCCTCCATTGTCTCTAGAACCTCTAATCCTCACAGGGCTACAGGAGTACCACTCCCTTTCTCCAGCAAGAGGCATATACTGGTGACCTTGGACAGGTCACCAGTATATCATGCAATAATATACACACAAATTTTCACAGTACTTTAGCCAATTTAGACAGATACATTCCTTTAAAAGTTATGCTTCTGGACTGTGGAAGTAAGCCAGAAAAAATTCATACATGGAGAATGAGAGTGAACTCCATTCACAAAGACACCAGGCTGGGATTCGAATCCAGGACCTTCTTGCTACAAAGCAACAGTTCTACCATGCAACCCATGCTAAGTACATCAGCAATAATTTCTCAGCATTCATAGCTCCATGTAAACAACATGGAAATGTGCAATCCTGAATTCCTATTCCATTATACAAAGTGTTTTCCAATACAAACAAGGGGTCTATCTTTGACAAGGTCTTCTGCAGACTTTTTAATAAAGAAAAATATAAAAAAAATAAAATATTCTGCTTCTCCTAAAAAGACACGTCAAAGCATACCTTCAGAAAAAGGTCTAACGTTTAGCAGGCTGCTACAATAGCAACATGACAAACTTGTTCTCAATAAGTATGAGATGGTTTAACTGATGGCTTAATGTCAAATGGGCCAACTGTTAAACCATTAAACTAGTGTCCATTGTTATTGCATTAAGCCATATGACAAAATTTATTGATGGTTCCATGAAGCCCTTATTGAAGAAAACAGTAAAAACAATGTTATACTGTTGTTCTTTTAGTCTGTTGTTCTTTTAATCAATATTCTAAGACATTTTTCATAATAAAAATAATGAAGTCCTATTTTGTGGTTGAAAAGTGAAAAATGGCAAGGGATGTAAATACTTTTCAAAGGCACTGCATCAGGTTTACTACACTCTGGATGATCTGAAAAAAGTGCTTATACTCACCCATCTTCACAAACCCAATGTCCACGTAAATCTTGGCACAAAGGGAGCCTAGCAGGTATCCAAACACGGGTCCCACAACTGAGATGGTCTGCACACAGCCTAGGTCATTAAAAAAAATAGAAAAGCTCCTCATAACTGCACCGAACTAGTAAAAATGTTTGAATGAAAATGTTATTTTTATATATATAAGCTTACTGTACATGTACACTAAGGTTAAAACCCTTTTGTCAAATCCTAATTTGAGTGGAAAACATCTGCTGACTCAGAATGTTCTTTTTCAGTAATACGCATAATCTCCTGCCATAGAACAAATGAGAGATTTATCGCTTTGCTCATATTCGTGGAAATAAAACAAAAACAACACTGTTGCACATGGCAAAGCTTTCTGCAAACGCGCTATTTTTTGGAGCAAAGGTGCTGCACTTCAAAGTGAACATTGTTCACTGTTAAAGGTGCCACACTTTTAAGATTTTTCTTTTTTCGCTTACCACAGAATAAATATTGATGTATTTAAAGCATTGAAAAAAAATTTTTTTTGTCTCAATAAGTGTATAATGAAGCTTTTCTTACCAACGTAAAGTGCAGCATTCTCTTCTGTAGCAAAATCATCTATGTAAGAGATCCCGAGGGGCTGAACGGGCGTCTCCCCAATCCCCCGCAAGACGTTCCCCAGGAGAACGTATATCCACATCGATAAGTTGGACTCGCCTTCGCAGCCTGGAGTGAGATATAACTAAGTTATAATATAGCCTTTGAGCGCTTTGCCTGTGTGTGTGTGTTTTTTTTGTAAACCCACCTGTGGATGGCACTTGAGGTGAAATACCAGGTTGGTCTCCTGGTGAATCTCCTTGACAGGGAGACGAGTTGTGCGTCGAGTTCACCACCCATCTCACTGATGTTTCAAACTCATAGCTGGGCAGAAAGATATCAGCAGGTCAAGGGCAGTTATTCATAGACTAATTTAGATTTAAAGTATTGTTTTTTTTATTTTATCAGCATGTTTCTTATCATTGCAAATAACATTAAACTGCTTTTTTGAGAGGTCCAGCCAGATTCCAGCTTTTAATCCAACAGAGAGAGTAGGGTGATGGTAAGAAGGCCTTCTAACATCGAAAACCTGGAGTTTATCTTCAAAGATAACTTGTCAACATACCAGTGAAACAAGCATTTATCTTAAGGGTTTGATTGCTACCTTTTCAATAGATATGTGTTCAATATTGAAAAGGCCACAAATAAATTTTAATATCCTGTTTTTTAACAGGATATACATTTTGGGAATAATTTTCTGTTTTAAATTGTTTTATTTTACGTCTCAGAAACCAACTTCTTGGTTGAATGAAATTAATTCAACAATTTTTGTCATAGCTTGTTTATTCTAGCAGAGCCCCTGGGGGGTTAGCGCCCATATCCAGTGGTTAAATAGAAAATAAAATATAAATAGAACCGAACTTGTGAATAACTTTGTAATTATCATATTTCCCACATTATGAGCTTCACACACATTGCTGCAAGTTTTTTAATAAAAGTAAACCATAAAATTTGCATGAAAGTCAAATGTTTTCCAATAATTAAAAGATGACTTTGTTATTTATTTCAACTTTTGCCAAACATAAATGGCTAAGAATTTTTGATTTTTTCTGGTTTTGTTTGGACATCTTTTCTTTTTCCTTCTTGTTCACCATGCATAAACCCCCACACCTCCCAAAAACTTTTTTCCTCATTTTTAACTGAAAAAATGTAAATGCAACTTTTTTGTGATTTTAGACAAGATATAATTAATAATATATAATAATAAAATAGAATTGCTTAAAGGTATTTTATGTACTGCAGCTTTTTAATGGAAATGAAGTACTAACATCCAAGTTACACAGTATTAATGCCAAAAAGAAAGTTCTCCTTTGGTAGTTTTCTGTCGAACTTTGGTATTTGTGTCATGTTGGATTCGGATCCAACATGACCGAATGTCATGTTGTCATGATGGACATATTTCCTCTCAACTCTTCTTCCAGTTTCTTTTTAAAGTTTGTTTGGCTGTGAACACAACAGTTTGACCTCAGTCACATGAGATAAGTCTAGATTTTGTTATAATTTATTTATTTATTCTAAGAATTTGAAAAAAAAAATCCCAAGAATTTTGTACATTTGCATATTGTGCTGCACTTGATCAGCGCAGATGCAAAGAGCTGATGAGATTTACTTGGCTGCCAGCTGATTATCACTTCTTTATAAACTAACAAGCCAATGAGGAAATGACAGAAACAACAGGATTAACAAAGTGAGACAGTTGTGGATTTCTACGTTCACATCTGACAAAGAATAAGCAATTTTTTTTTAACTTACCGTCCAATGATGAAGTGGGGCAGAGCAATGATGAAGGTGCCAAAAGACATCAACAAGCATCCCAAAGATATTATCTTTGGTCTATGAAGCTTAGCCCCAAAGTAACTGACGAAAGCTATTACCAGCAGATTACCTGTGGAGATTAAACCAGTATCACCATTTAAAAATGTTCATGCTGGGTAGCAAGAGCACAAACACAGCAAGAACGAACAATAAATGATCCCTGTAGGCACACGTACAGTTCAGCAGAAACAAACACATGTTCAAAGAACAGATCGGGTTCCCCTCAGGTAAATTAAAATTTCAGCTACATATTTTCAAACCTCCTTTTTGATGTTTGGACGTTCCCATGTTTCTACACTGAGACAATCCCACAGGAACTCAGAACACACACGTTTTCATAGTTTCTTTAGCACCTTTGAGTTTTCATACTTTTTCTGAGAGTGTTGCCTCCACCTCTGTCTGAAAACCCATTCCTTATTCTTGTAAGCAGCAGGTTGTGTCTTACTTTGTGTGTCAGTCATGCAGATTATTTGAGAAGATCATCAAAAGTCAGGGGATTTGACGTAAAAGAGCATGTTTGTATGTTATCAGTAGTTATAAAAATTCAACATTTTTGAGAACTGAAAAGGGGGAGAAATAGGCTAATTTGAAGAAATCTGTGTCTATCTTCACGTTTTTACACAATAGTGCAGTTAACAAGTTTTATTTTGTTTGGAAACGTTTCAAACTGAAATGACAGATGACAGAGAAGCCAGTACTGAGGCAGGTTGGCATCTAAAACTAAAAGCTCACAACTGAGGAGTTTCATAGTGGCTCTAAATATTTGTCCTGGAGATATGGGAAGACGTTCTCATTCTCACAAGTGATGTCTTAAATCTGTAAAGAGTTTTGGAAAATCAAAAGCAGAAATCAAAGTTATATCATTTCAAAATTTACTCTGCCTAGGTTTTCTGACACGGTTTTCTGTCCTGTAGTAAATGATAGAAAGGCAGAAAGATAAACGTTCATCACACAGTCTAACCCATTTAGACAGGATTATATTCCTAAAACATTTCTATCAGTGATGCATGTGTGTAGAAGTTCAAGGCATTAGGAACCTTAAAGTTTTGGGGAATATATAAGTAATTATGTGTGAATTTGATTTAGAGAAAAATTAAGTCAAAAATGATATGTAAAAAGTCGCAATTTTTGTTAACTACAAAAAATAGACCTGTTACTTGAGCTCATGTGGCAGATAAAATTAGTGCCATGATTGTAATTTCTCATTACGAATCTTGGCTCTGTCTCCAAAAGCATTCCTGGTCTTTGCTCGCTGCTTGATTCACCTCTCGTCTTACTTAAGATTTTCTTTCCTTCTCTCTTCACACTGCCCTGCTCTGCCTCCATGTTACCATGGCAATAGTCCTATGGAAAAAGCTTGTTGCCTAGGCCACATGAGAGAAGTTGTTTTCACGAGAGACAGAGCGATGGAGGTAAAGGGAATAGACACATTCAGCTACGAGTTAATCTGACGTGCCATCATCAACCTTTTCTTTTGCAGATGAGCGTCGAGGGGAAAAATTGCCACTTTCCATGCCTATAGTGCTGCTAGAGGTCTAGATTGTTATGCTAGAGCCAATGATAGATGACTAATCTTCCTTGACCCAGATTTTGACTCCCCACCATAATCTAAATATGATTTCTGAGAAACAAAATAACAGAATGATAAAACCTCTCGCAATCATGTTAAAGTGTAAACAGGATAGGTTTGCACAAGACTATACCACAGACCGCATATAGCTTTAGCAGTGAGCGGGTAAGGAAACAGAAATGGGCCCTGGGTTCACAAAGTCGTTGTTGTTTCTGTTTACACCAAACCTTGTAACAAAAGTGCATAGTGGGTTCTAATTCCTTTTATTTTGAACAGAAGACAAAAATAGGATATGCAGGTTGTAAAGGATATAAAGACATGTCTTTTTTTCTTTCCTTTTTTAAATGGCAACAGAAAGTCCAAAAATGACAGCTTCTCCCATCCGATTGCTCCACTTAATAAAGGGAAAAAAGATGGAGCAATGTGTTTGTATAGTAAAAGGTCATTAGAAAGACACTGTCCAATGTCATTCTAATGATCAAGCATACATTTTCTAAGACATATTTTAAGTGGTCTGCTTTATACCCTCTAAACTATGTTTTGTCATAAGTACATTTTATAATGGTATATCTCAAGACTCAGTATCTGTCACAACTTTTTTTTAGTTTGCATGTAAAACAATTTTATTATATTTGTGTCCTAGTACATTTTCCATTGAATGCCAATGACATGCATGTCTGGTGGGAAGATTGCTTCAGTTACATCACAATTGTCTCGCCGTTTAGACTTTACTTCAGCAAGGCTTGACATTTCATGTCTTGTTTTGAACGGTTAAACAAAACTAAGTTAGTTTTTACTGTTGAGTTACAGCACTGATTTAAATCCAGAGATTAAAAGGCAAATTGTCAAACAAGTATCAACGGGTGGCGGCGTGCTGTGCAGAGCTAGAGCCAGAGCCTTGTATATACAAGCCATAAGCCCTCAACAAGCTATTAGGGGTTCGATTCAGGACACTGAGGCCTTTTGCTTCGCCTCTTTCCCCTTCTTTTCTGTCCATTCCCTGATTAGCAATGCAAATAAATCCACTACTGTCACAAAAAAAACCTTAAAAATAAGATTTGTTAGCGTCAACTTGGATTCTTAGAAAATGTGTACATATTAATTTAGGACTTAAGTTAATATGATAATTAGATTTGGTATAATTCTGTCAAATTAAAACTGAAGTGGTTTCTGAAGGATGACTACATATGTAGTGACAAATGAGAGCCACGATTTTTCTTTTGATGGTTACAGTAAGGGCTTTGTATTGTGTGTTGTGTTGTGTTTTTATTCTCTTTTTGATCTGCATTTTAAACCTTCACTGTCCAACTAAGCTCCATGTAGGCACAGGCATTGCATGTCAGCATAATCTACACATTTTTAAGAGTGTGGTTTTTGTTTATACTTGACACTTGTGCATATAAAAATAAACCAACAAAGTGCCCTAAAGACACTGCTATTTCCAACTATTTTTCCACCTTTGCAACGCTTTCAAACAATGTGATTTTTCTTGAGTTTGCCTTCAAAGCTTCAGAAACCTTCATAACCTGGTTCCAGAGGGATCAGTCCAGTTCAAGCTGGATTGTCAGTGCATTACAACAGAGTTTCAAAATCACATCTCTGAGTGGCATTTTTCTTGTTGTGAAAGCCATTGAACATTTACCAAAGCATAATCCATCTGTGCTATGTTCAAACGAAATGATAAAACAGGCCAACATTTTAGACAATCTTATCTATTTTCATGCGTTTGTACCTCTGTTTTGGCCCTGAATAGATATGATGTTTATCTGAAAACCCCCAGTGGACATTCTCACTGCAGTGAAATGATAAATGTGAGAGAAGGTGATTTGCATGTCAAGATCAAAGCTCGTAAATGTCAGCTGATCTGTCCGCCACAAATAGCATCACTGGGAGGAAAAAGTGGGAGTGTGGACAAGACGTTAAATTAATAAAATAAGGGAGTTGCATTGAAAGAATCATCTTACAGATTCTAGGATGTGGCTGGGCACATCTTTGATATCTTTGTCATGTCCTTGTTTGAGACTCTGACTCACCATGCACAAACACGACAGTATGTCTTTTTCTTGGAAATCTCATTAATCCTTTATCTGCGGTCTAAATATCTGAATGGCCGATTCATATTTTCAGCAGAAATATCAGACAAATAGATTTGGAACATGGCGGTTCGAAACGTTAGCACCAAAATAACACCAGTGACATACAGGCCCACTCACCTATCTCAAAGCTCCCATCAATGACTCCTATTAGGTAGCTGGGGATGTCAAAGCGTCTTTCCAACTGAGTTATTGTGCTCTTCATGTAGCTCCCCGATAGAGCCTTGGCAAAATAGGCGAATGACAGTGCTACCAGAAACATCTGGAGAATAGAATGAGAGGAGGAGATAAGAGAAAACAAGAACAAAAAAAATGGATTTTGCTATTAGAACAGTGGCAGTTTGTGGATTGGGCGCCATGCCAACGGCAACAGCTTTGACTAAGTTCATAATCTTTGAACAATTTGGGGAAAAAAGTCTCGTTTTAAGGGAAAAATGTCTAGTCTACTTAAGTGTGTTTACAGTTTATTTTCAATATGGTCTTTAAAAGAATATGACTTTAAATACCCCCAAATGTAAAGGTTATTGGTGTTTGGATTATTTTTTTGTAATAATAGAAAAAACTAAGGACTTTATTGAATATTGTGTAGTGTGCATAATTTGTCACTGAAGTCAGAACTCTAATCTGGATGGTCATAATCAAGCGGGTTTAAGGTTTGATAAAAACTTAGTACTCGGTGATATTTACCACTTCATCCCAACCTAACCCCATTTTCTTTCTGTGAAGTGTAGCTCGTAAAACTGCAAAGTAGACTATTAGTAGATTATTACAAAGATTTCTGTGAAAATCTACTAAGTAGATTATTACATTACATATCTGCTTTTTGTTAAAGCAGGTGCAAAATGACCCCAAGTCATGTGCTAATTCCTACCTAGCATGTGGTCAGTATGAATCATCAATCACATCTAGCCCCCTTGTTGTTTAAAAAAAATAGGTAAGTGTAAAACAACACCATCTGGAAAAGTAAAAAATGGTAGAGGGTGAAATAATCAATACACAATGTAAAGCTGCAGTAAGTTTCTTTGTTTAGATCAAATTAGTAATCTGGTCCTTGTTTTACTGTTCTTCAGCTTGGACAAAAGGAGAAGAGTTCTTCTCCTTGGCCTGCAATCAACTGCTCCACAATGCAGCCCCTAATGAAAAAACAGTTTGTTTTGATAATGCCCTGCAAAAGCAGAGGTGGGAGTGTCACAAGCTAGCATCTACTTTGTTACATGTCTTTGACAGATGGAAGCAACACTAAAAATGAACATAGACACCGATAATTATACAGGTTTGTCACCAGGTTGTACTATTAGCAGGTTTTATGTTTCTTTTTGAGGCATCTTATGAATTTGATTTGAGACAACTTATGAATATAATTTCTTGAACTATGTTTTGTTATTCGACAGACTGTAAGTAAAAAATATAGTTAAAATTGAAAAAGTGGAATTAAAAAAAATAAAGACATATAGAGTGGAATTTAAAAAATATGAAAGGACTACATAGGGAACTATTACAGCATTCCCATTACTGCGCATCACTTATGTCATTAGCAGAGCTAATCAACTACAACACAATAACACAACTAATAGTTTTAATAGAAAAGTATTGTTCTACATAGTGAGATCCATCCTTCATTTTTTGTTAATTATTCAAGTTTGTCTACATTTGTGTTTTTGAAGAGAAGCCACTGTGAAAAAAACAGTGTTTGACTTCTTAAAATGGAGTTTGGACAAAAGACCAACCTTTATGTTATCTTTAATCTGTGTATAATCCCAACCCATCTGCCTGTGAGCTAGAAAGGAACATTTGGTGGCTTTGGTTGTTTTCCTTACAATGTATTCCACTAAACTTACACCCCAAGAGAAACCCTGCACACAAGAGTCACATTACACACTGATAGATACGCTCTGACCATATACACAGCTGATCTTCTCTTATGAGACAGGACATCACTGTAAAGTACATGTTAAATTCACAAAGTTACTTCCAAAGACATAAAAACTAACAGCCCAGTTCCCTTTCAGCTGCTACTGAACTGGAATCAGCTGACTGTGCAACCAGTTGTTGCACAAACACATTAAACAAATTACAAAGAGGAAAAAAAATAAATACCCAGAATACAACTTGTTTTTTATATATTCAACACTTTTCACATGTAACCTTAGCAGGCTGTGAAAGAAAATAAAAAGATATTAGCAGAGCACATTCTCATACATAGCTTTCATTTACATGATTAAAGTGGAACAGAGTGCATCAGTGTAAACAGATCACGCTGGCCACCACAATTGGCTCAGGGGCTTAAGCTATTGCACATTGTCATGTGCATTTCCTGGGAATGCTGAGTTCCAAACAAGCATGCATACATTACTTTCCCCTCTTGATGCCAGACATTGCTTTTTCTAATGCATCAAACGGCCTTTGTTACTGTTCTTCCAAGCTAATAAACAAGAGAAAGGAACTAATTAACAGTACAAGCCAGACTAGGTGGTTGGTTTGCCTCAAGACAACACATAAGCATGCATAAGCATTTACCATTACGTTACGTTAGGCCTTTCAGTCAGTGTTTAAGAATTTACTTGAGCTAACAGATGGTTTTACCACTGTGTGTCTTTGTGCTTCAGCAGATGAGTTATTATTGAATTATCCTCTACACCAGGTCATGGAAAAACAAGTAAATGCTTTTTGATTTATTTATTTATTTTCCCGACTGTACCTTTTCACTCCCTGAACTTTTTATCAAACTTTGAGAAAAAGTGTAAAAAGCATTAAACTTCGTTACAACCACACAGTTTAATATGTTGTACTGGAATCTGACAAAGATCAATGCAATGTAACAAATGATTGTGAAGTGAAATGAAAATTATATGTAGTTTTTCAAGGTTTTACAAATAAATATTAGAGAATTCTGAATTGCAATTTAATTTGGCAACTTAACTCTAAAATCTTAATGCAAAAAGTCCATCTGTATGTAATCTTAACTCTTAGCCTAATGTGTTAGCTTTGGATCCTATAAATCTGGCAGTTGCAAAGGGTTGTAAAAGGAAAGCTATTGTTGAAAGAAAGGCCCAAAGACGTCAATTTGCTGTTTGCTAAAAGGAAAGTAGGGGACATATGAAACATGTGGTAAAGGTTTGCTCTGATCTCAATGAGAACAAAATGTTAAAAGTTTAAATTGCATTAACACTTTAGGAAAGCACTTTTGACAATGTGGAACTTGTAGTGTGTGCTTTTAAAGACCTAAAACCCTAGAACTGCCAGTACTTTTCAATGTGCCGTGCCTTTTGAGTAATTTTATTTTATTTTTTTGGCACAATTTCTTTTAATCTAACTAAATATTACAAAAAGCTATTGTTCTGTCTGACTTGAGAATGACTAGAAATATAAGGAAGAATGGTTGATAAATCAAATTATGCAGGCTACTTCCGCTGAACATGCCCAATTCGTAATTACCACTAATCCTAACATGCATGTTTATGGACCACGTGTGGTAAGTCGAGTGCCTGGAGACGGACAAATGTTAACATGCAAAGTCCATAGAAACAGGGATTTAACCTGGTAACCTTTGGTGACCTGTAACTCGAGATGACAGTGCTCAACCTACCAAACCAATCAGCCTTATTGAGAGTTCTGACCCCGAACCAGTTCAAAGAAAGAAAATGGACGATCAAAACTAAAAAAAAAAGAAAACAACTCAAAGGATAAAGACCACTGTTTGGAATTCAATTCATTTTATTTTATTTCTCAAAGCCATTTGTGTTGGGGGGCTGTACCATCTGGCAGCTCTTTGCAAACACAGTGAAAAACACCAATCATCAAGGATTAAAGATGTGACACAGCAGCATCAAGAGCAGATTAGATTATCACTGTAAAACACTTCATGTCCATGTTAGAATCGCAACTCCCAGTATGATCTGCTCTTGACGAGACTACTGCTAAAACTTTCTAAATCAACACAATTTTTGCATAGTAAAAAATTGTCAAAGTAAAATTTAAATAATTCTTATAAATTTAAAGGACCCATTTATTCCTAAATCATAATTCCAAATTACCTTTCCAGTTTAAGCACTGGTAGAACTTATTTATTCAGTTCTGTTCCTTTTATTGTGAATCTAAAAGGTATTAACAAAAGTTTTTAACTAACAATCACAAAGAAGCAAAAAAAAATTTCAAACTGCATGTAATAACACTATCTAAAAGTTTAAAAAATAGTTCTCAGTCTGTCTTTTGCAAGAAATAAATGCAAAATGAGGCCACACTGAGACATTGTGGCACCATAGTTTTTAACCCATTTGGAGGAATTAACAAAAGCGGAGAATAATACTGAGTACCGGATTAGAGTTGTAGCGAGCTGTGCCATATCCCACCCAGTCACCCGGGGAACTAAACAATTCTGAGAAGAAATAACTCTGTCCTGCCTCAACAGTCTGTATTATGATAAGCTGCTTGAACACCATTGTCTCACATCACTTTCATGTCAGGGGGGTGGGAAAATATAGATCTGAAAGAAGGATGTATCTTGTAAAGGGCTTTTACTAGGACTGCTCATTTTTCCCCTATTTATTTACCTTTTGAGAAGTGTGTTTGAAGATCTTGGTTAGAAAAGACAAAGAGAAATAGTCTGAGGTAGATTGGGAGAATGCCATTTTGCTTTAGAGAAATTTATAGTGAATAAAAGGCTGATAATTGCTAGATGAGAATAATAGAGTAAATCTATGGTTAGCATTTAAAACATGTTTGAAGTTTTTTTTTAATTATGATTAAAATGATCAAAAGTAATGATTATTAAAAATATTTAATACAGTAACTTTTTATTCAAAACATGTCATTACTGCGTAGATCAGCTGTCTGATACTCCAGTCCTAGAGTGCTGCTATCCTCCAACCGTAAACACTGAACTAAATGACTGAAATTTTCTCCTTGGCAAGCCAGCATGTTTTGCAAAGGCCTGATTATTAACCAGTCACTCAATTTAGTGGAGTGGGAGCTTCGATGCATCCAAAGTTGCAGGACAGCGGGACTGGAGAATATAATATTTCTGAAGATGGTTTTTAATATCGAACACAAAGGCAAGATCTGCAATTCAACAGACCAAGGGGCAGATCGGTAAGGAGCTGTTTGTTTTGCAGTGACAGGGCATTCATGAATTAGAACAGCTTTATCCATCATAAGCTTTGTCTTACTAAGATCAAATGGGTTTGGAAGCCCAACTCAAAACTTTACATTCATTACGCTCACATTTCATCAGGCAGTTCTTAGAAATGTTCTTACTGTAGTAGGGTACAACTGTAAGAGGCCAGAGGATTTCCCCTTCGCTGTTTCGAACCACGTGGCTTCACTGCCCCTCTAATAAAAGAAACTATGATGACGTCTAATCCTCATGGTGATTAGTCCAATGCATCCTTTTATCCACATTGAAAAAGCAGTAAAATAAATGTCCCCACTGGATGGAAACCAGATTACCTTCTTAGATAAAGATAATGGTCTGTTTTAATGTGCACATGCAACTTATGAGTCATTTTAAGACAGAGGTTGATGTTAACGCACTATGACTTCAGATAGCCACAGAATGAATCCAGTCAATAGCTCAATACAACCTGTGCAGGATTCCATAAAGTACTCCTAGTATGTACTGACACGGCATGCAGTGTGTTCTCTGAGTTTTTGTTTTATTTTTATTTTACTTATTTTTGTTTTTATTTTATTTTCACTTTATTGAAGTGAATTGACAACCTTTGAAATGTTGACAAGCATTGGACAGAGTAAGCCTAGTCCATATTTTATTGCTTTTTTTATCCTTAATAGGTTTATGATAGATTAACGATTCCAAGGAATTGAGCTACTGAGAAATGTAGCTCAATTCCCTGAGCTACATATGACAAATGCAGACTTAGAAAGCACAGATGGCCCATGATCCTTACAACTGCAAAATGATACATAGGTTGGGTGTTAATGCCCAATTTATGTATCATTGATACTATGATCAGAAAGGAGCTGGTGTTTACTGCCATAGAAACCAAAGCTAAGTGAACACAAGCACCAGTTTAGCAACGGGACTGGTGTAGAGGAAAATCAAGCGCAAATAGCAACGTGAAGAAAAAGCACTAATTATTCTTTATCAGATGGTTTTGTCACTGATTCAGTGGATTAGATTAAAGTTGAACCCGAATGCATTTGAGCTCTTCAGCTTGTTGTTGTCCTTCAGGTTCCAACTGTCCTCCACAATTTTTTCAAAAGATTCTAAAAGCTATTAAAGTGTGAATCATATCTAAGTGCTCCTACATCAAAATGTACACTTAGGTAGATGAGTAGATCTTAAATTCAGTCACTCCTCTGGATTCTCTCATCAAAGCTATTATAAATGTAAATGTCTTACCTGCTGTACAGGTCTTAGGTGGTTCCTAAGGACTGAACCTTGAAAGGATAATTACTCGTTTTTAACCGTCCAACAATTGTTACTTTGATAATGACACACTCCAAACTCTGATGGCAAGTTTTTTGCTCAAAAGCAAAACATTACTGAGTAAAATAGGATTTTTTTTTAATAAAGATTGTATATTTGTTAAGAAATGAAATTTAAAATTACAATTGCATCCCACCGATCACCATTTTTTTCCCCAGAAGAATATATTGTAAAGTTGCTGTAATTAGGTTATTTACTTAAAAATGTAGATGTATAGCTACTACACAAGCATGTGACTCCATAACAACACTTAAATCAACACACCAAACATGCCGGTTGAAGAGCAACAACCCTAACATTCTGATATTAAATCAGCACATGTACCTTCAGACTGGTGCATGGAGAGCCACTGGGTTTGCTGTTCGTCTCGTCACTTCGTCCGTTCTCCTGCACACAGTCTTCCTCGCTTCTGTCCTCCATTCTCCAGATATGTCTTTGTGTCTCCTTAGCAGAGGTCTCTCGCTCGGTGCAGATTCTTGGTATTGAGGCATGCAACCCTGCAAATGGATAATTCAAGCATGTGACCCACTTCTCACAGCAAAGGGGAAAAAAATAAATAAATAAGTAAAAGCAGGCAGTACAGAGGAAAACTGACACACAAACTGAAAAAAAAAAACTGCCAGTGTTTTGTCCTGAATATCTTCAGGCTTCAGTCACAAGTAAAAAGTCAGCATTGTATACAGGCTGAAGGACGTGCTTGTGCTTTCAGAACAAAACCTTTTTGTTTCAGGTTAACTATTTTAAGCTACAATATCAAACACCGTGAGATGAACATTCCAGCCAATCAAACTCTGTACCTACTTGTATTGTTCACGGCAGTAACTGAGATCATGAGACCAAATATAATGAATCTTAAACCAGGACTGTGAAGTCTGGTAAAACCATAATCTTTAGCCTAAGAGCCTTAGTGCACTGAAACCAAATATAAACAACGTCAGAGGGAATTTCATTTACTTTTGAGATTGACAAGGTGAATATCTGTCACGTTAATTCCTGGTTCTTGACCCCGAAGTGTGGGAAAGATTGGAGGAAAATTTCTGAATTTAAATAAACTGAAATATATTTGTGCTAAAACTACACCAAGTTATGTCATGTGGATCAGCTGCTTGTGGATACAAATCAGCCAATCGCATGGCAGAAGCAATGGACTTAGTCATAGCAAAGTTGTCTCAGAAGTTTGACGAAGGAGGAAAAATGAATCGACTTAGATATAAGGAAGGACACGAAATATATTCTTTATCGTATCATATTTTTTTCTTTTATTGTGATAAGAATTGTAATTTATCGTGACTCTATTAATGATTCTAAACCCCAAGAACTTCTACTTAAGCATTTGGGGTTGCCATGTTCTGGATGACTGGGAATCTACACCAACGTATAAACCTAGAAAGCAAATAACTATTAGCATCTCTTAAATATTAGCACATCAAAAGCAGCTGAGTTAGACTTGTCATAAGTAAGATGAACTTTTTGCTGGCTAAATCAGCTTATCAAAATGCTACCAACAATTAAACACATTCCCTCACCTGATATTAACTTCTTATTTTTTAATGTCATAGAAAGCTAAAAAAAAACCTGAACTGGATTGAATATGAAATGTACAAAATATACAAGGTTTAAGTGTACTATGTGCCTTTTTGGTCCACAAACATCATAACAGAATATTTAGAAGTGTGGGTTTGGCCCAGTTATTTCTGTCAGACTGTCTGAAAACACACGTGCACCAGGGAATTGTGACATGCCAATGCTGCGCTTCAGAGTCACAGGAAAGCATCATTGTGTCACCCTAAATAAAGCTTCACTGGCATCAACGTCAACGTCAGCGATATTTAAGTGGATGAAAGCCGTAGAAAAGAAGGCAAGAACAAATAGAAATCATCCAGAAACTTTATCACAACTAGTAGTTGACCTGGATTTTCAGACATTATTATGAGCACAATGTTAAGCTGAAAAAAGTAAGTACTGAATGCTGTTTTAATAAGGATTGATAGAAACAACATTAAAAGACAAATAATCTGGTTAAACGTTAATCCTAACCTCAAGTGTCAACACTGAAGCAGATTTGACAGGAATTTTCATTTTTCTAGTCTCAAGAAAATACATTCGGCACAGAAGTTATTCTGTGCAGCATTTCTTGAACATTGCAGTCTTTTCTTTTCTGCACAGCTCTCTTAATGTCTTGCCACAGCATTTCAATCAGGGTTTGGACTTTAAGTGGGTCAGTCAGTAGTACCTTGGTTCTTTTCATTTTCAACTTTTCCTTTTAGTGATGGTGAAATGATGGTTTTGGAGAGATTGTGCTAACACAATGTGAATTTTAAGACCAGCATGAGTTACGCTGGTCTTTAGAGGTTGGTTAAATCAGGTAACAAGGGTGTAAATCCCATCTCATTATTGGGGAGGGGACCATAAACAGGTCAATTTTTTAAGAGCAATTTTGGGGAGAGGGAAGTCTGTAAAGTTATAGTAAAATATGGTTTAATTAGCAATGAATAACAAAAGCGTTTTTTTCAGTAAACCTGTTGAGACCCATAGAAGTCAAACCAAGATTCAAATGTTGCTTAGATATGAGTTTGGGTCACAGATCTTGTCTCTGCTACACCTTTACAAAACTTAAGGCTCTAAATAAGTTTTAATAAGTAACTCCACTTAATAAAATTCCTCATAAATATTGATTTATTGCAGTGGTTCTCAATACATACAAGTCAAGTGTTATTTAAATTATAACTTAAGTTGCTTTAAACTTTTATTTTATTTGGGGGTTTTTTTGGGGGGTGGACTCATGTTAAAACCT
>CAEGAF010193703.1:0-14299 GCA_903067075.1 Micropoecilia bifurca | reverse complement strand
ATCCATCCATCCATCCATCCATCCATCCATCCATCCATCCATCCATCCATCCATCCATCCATCCATCCATCTGTTCATCCAACCATCCATCTGTTCATCTCTTCATCCAACCGTCCATCTGTTCATCCATCTGTTCATCTGTTCATCCATCTGTTCATCCAATCATCCATCTATTCATCCAACTGTTCATCCAAACATCCATCTGTTCATCCATCTGTTCATCCAACTGTTCATCCAACCATCCATCTGTTTATCCATCTGATCATCCAACCATCCATCCATCTGGATGCAATAAATGTGTTGACTTGATAAGAAATTTATTTCACCTATTATCATTTTGGGCGTGTTTTTCTACACTTTCAATATATTTGGGTAAAAATCTTCGGATTACATTTTTCATTACATTTAAAAAAAAATTGAAAACAGGTTTTCCTGGAAAACTTGGTGAATTACCAGAAGGTGACAGTCTTTCCCTCAGTTACAGTAACGTTGCTGCACACATGGTGGTTTCACACAAACGCGTTTTGCACATCTGCTTTACATTCAAAGTAAACCAGAGGTGCATTGCGGCGCATTTCGCGCATCAAGTGCGGCGCGATTTGAAGCATTTGACACATCAAGGATGTCCAATATGTCCTACAAATAGGCTGGACTGGCAATAGAAACAATGGCTAGAGCAATTTTGACTCGTCTAACGCGCCCTCAACGTGCTTGCAGATAGACTTTCAATGTAAAGCAGACGCACGAAATGCGTTTGGTGTGAACGCACCAATAGACTTTCAACAGAGTTAGCTAAGTTTCTGACAGGATGGCATACCTTCAGGTTGCCCTTGGTGGTGAATGCTCTCCCGCAGACAGAGCAGACGAACGGTTTCTCTCCAGTGTGTGTGCGCTCATGGATCTGTAGGGCGCTGGCTGATGAGAAGTTTTTCCCACAGGCATTGCAGTTGTGCTGTTTGGGTGTCCGCCGGGGAAGACTGAGCAGAGAGGTGGCCATCATGCTGTTCAGCTGAGTCTGACCGCTCACTTCAGCTTTAATGGAACCGGAGGACGAGCGGATCAGGTTGGAGACGCTCTGATCTGTAGATGAAAGCACAGAGCAAACAGTTAGAAGGTGCAGCGTTTTCAGGATGTTGACATCAAGACATGACTTTAGTTTTACCTCTGTCTCGGCTCAGCTGGAAGGACACGCTGTACTGACTCTCATCCTTCAGCCAGGCTTTGCTTGGATCTGGTGCTGATGTTGGCGACTGCTCTCTCTTCACTGGAGCAGCCAGAAGCTCCTCCGGCTTGCAAGTGTCAGTGGTCTGGAGGAGACTGATTGCCAGGTCTTCAGAGAAACTTTGAGAAAGAGATGTTGGTGCATGTGGAGAACAGGAGGATTCAGATGCATGGGGGCTGTTTTCCCTAGCTTTCTCTGATGAAGCACCATCAGCACTCAGCAGGCTGCTGTCTCTATCTAAAAGCGTTTTTTCAGTGAAGCAGTGGTTCGGACCCACTGAGGTGTCAACCGTCCTCGTTTGGTTGTTCAGGGCTGCTGCACCTAACAGTATGGACATGGACTTTAGAGGAGACCTGCAGTCAACAATGAAGGGTTTAGGTGGGTTAATATTCTCCTCCATGTTTTCTAATTCTTCTTCCTCATCGTCCATGGAGAAGTCATCAGTGAGTTCATTGCCGTTACTACTGAGACTTTCGTAGCTGTCCATGTCCTGCAGTCTCTCCATCGCGGCCGTGTCGGGTATCTGGCCAACCATGTGCAGACGGATGTGCTGTTGCAAAGTCACTGCGTTGGTGAACTTCTTCTCACAGATTGGGCATGAGTGCTGGACCTGAACCGGAGGGGTTTCTCTGTGAACAGTCACATGGGTCTTCAGGTTCCCTTTGGTGGTGAAAGCCCGGCTGCAAGCTTTGCACTTGAAGGGCCTCTCGCCAGTGTGGACTCGGTAGTGCATCCTGAGCGCGCTCTGACAGCTGAGGATGCGGTGGCACAAAACACACTGGTTGGGGTCGCTGATCTTTTTGTCGATATTCTCCACCAGTTGCTGAAGCTTCGAGGTTTCAGAAGTTTGCAGAGAATCTGTGAGGTGTAAGACAGGCGGAGAACTGGAGTCCAAAGATGCTGAGGTGTTGAGTTCTGGTGTGGTGGCCCGGCTGGGAATCTCACCAACTGGGTCAGCCCTCGGTGACTGAGTGTGGCTTTGAGGCAGCTGGGCCTCATCTGTTTTCAGTATTTTGGAGGCATCAGTTTGTGGAACAGGAGAGAAACCGGCCTGGATGCCTCGCTGGTTTGGTGGATCAGACACACATTCACCAGGAGCTGCCTGGTAGGGAGACTTAACTAATGCTGGTACATTTACCGGGTCACTAGAGCCTCCAACTCTAGGGATACCGGAGGAAAGTGGGAGAGCTAGAGTGGCAGGAAGAGTTGCTACCAACGGCTTGCTGTCCAACCACGACGAGACAAGTTTCTCTGGAGTGACAGACATGCCGTAGGGAATCCCAGAGCTGGTTGGCACATTGTCCAGATACTCTGGCACAGGGAAAGGGTTCATCTGGACATTAGGATACTTATCTTTGTGCCTCTGGAAGTGCACCTTTAGGTTCCCCTTGGTGGAGAAGCGGTTGCCGCAGATGTTACATTTGAAGGGCCGCTCCCCTGTATGGGAACGCAGGTGGATCTGCAGCGCACTGTCACTGCCAAACACTTTGGCACAGAACCGACATTTATGCTTGAAGAAGGGTTCCTCTGGGCTGGGCTTTGCTTCAAACAGAGGCAGGGTGGGAAGTTTGCCTTTCCGCTGCTTGATGAGAGCTGACAGGGGGTCAAGTGCGTTGGCTGTGGCTGCGATGCTGGTCAGCGGGTTGGGGAAGATGACGCCGCTGGGGGGGCTCTGAGGTAGAAACGGCAGGCTGGAGGAAGAGCTGAGCAGGCCGGCCTGTGGCAGACAGGTGGAGGAGCTACTGATGCTGCTGGAGTCACTGCAGGGAGGAAGCAGCAAGCTGCTGCAGATGGGAGGGGTGGAGCTTTCTGGGGACGAGGACATCAAGGCAGACTTTCCACAGAAAGAGTGTGAGGGGAGACTTTGTGGCTTTTCAAGCACAGCAGGTAAAGACACAGCAGCCTGTCCATTAATGGAGGAGGGCATAGTTCCTGACAGAGGCAGGATAGGAGGAGGGACGACTCGTAGGTCGGAGTCCAGAGCCACGGGCCTGGAAGCAGGGTTTAATGCAGCTTGTGTCGGCTGAGGCTTCATGACAGATACCTGGGTGCAGATCTGCTCAATGAGCTGCAGCTGATGGACCTGCTGCTGCTGCAGAGCCAGCAGGTGCTCCAGGATTACAGGGATGGCTGCTGAAGTGGCCTTTTCGCCCAGACTGCTGCTCCTCATCCCCTGGGAGAACTGGGCCACCGCCACCCTGGTGCTGTGGAGGATCTCCAGCGTGACGTTGGTCCCCGGCATCCTGCCGACTGCAGAGGAGCCAGGAGGAGGGGAGCCGGGCGCCTCCAGATCCAGATCTTCATCCCAATCCCTCCTTTCTTCTAATTGGTCCAGACTGTCACTGCCATTGGTCAGCTCGAAGGCGGCATCCATGGACTCTGGCGCCGAGGAGTTGCTGGACGCTACGCTGGGAAGCGGAGACGCCCCGACCGGAGAATCCTCAGGAAGGTCGTCCTTCACCACCAGCACCATCGGCTCCTCTGTGCAGATTCCCTGGTGCCTCATCAGTTGAGTCCAGGTGAAGAACTGAGCACAACACCTGGCGCAGATGTGCGTCTCTTCACTGCTTCTGCTTCCTGCTCCATCCTCCACAGTTAGGCTGACAGCTACTGGGAGGAAACACAGGAGTCAGGGAGGAAAAACTCATCATCTCTTCACTTTTTCATTTTTATCTTTCAGGTCCATCCATACTGAGGCTCCTAACCCAGCACTGCTTCAGTTACTGAGGTTTGAGGTCAGTTTAAGATAGACACCCGAAGAAGTGAGAATATCAGCTGGTTTGGATTCTTTCTGGAGTCAGAAAACCCAATCAGATCTTCCTCCACATCTGGGCCCAACTACGCAGAACCTGAAGGTTATAGTTTTGTTGAAAAGCAGAGCTTGAAGCTCCTGTTCAGGAAGCTGCTGTGCTTCAGCTTCCCGTCTTTATCTGTCATGTTGGCTGAACAACATTTTTAATTTACACTTTCATATCATCTGACCATTACCTGCTAAATTATCATGAATAAAAATTAACTCTAACATATTTATATCCACATATCTCTATAATATTTATGAACATAGACAAAAATATCCTTAAACCCTCAATGTTTCCATGTAAACTGCCAATATGTACCAGAACCTACTGGGAACCAGTCTCAATGACAGGATAAGCAAGTTTGGATAACTGATGGTTCAATGAATTAAAATCCCTAAATAATCCAAATTTTTAGTCGCTCTGATGCTAAGAATCAGGCTTGTGCCTATTTTGCTGGGTGACCCCATGCAGTCACTTTGTGTAGCTTATATTCCAGCCCATCTCTGGCAAATCCTCCAGGCTCCTTCAGATTTGATGGTTTTCTCCCATGAACCCTGGACTTTGGTGTAATTCACAGATTTTTAATAAGATTCAGGTCAGGGCTTTGTGTAGGCCAGACAGTAACGTTCACCCTGGTTTCTACAGACAGATCTTCATCAGGATGGATGGAGGATTTGGGTCGTTGTCATCTAAACATCCAACGTGTTTTGGGTGTTTTGGATGATTGGTCTGTTGGATGGTTGTCATGTTGGATGGTTGCCATGTTGGATGGTTGCTATGTTGGATGGTTGTCATGTTGGATGGCTGTCAGGTTGGATGGTTGTTATGTTGGATGGTTGCCATGTTGGATGGTTGTCATGTTGGATGGTTGTCATGTTGGATGGCTGTCATGTTGGATGGTTGTCATGTTGGATGGTTGTCATGTTGGATGGTTGCCATGTTGGATGGTTGTCATGTTGGATGGCTGTCATGTTGGATGGTTATAAAGTTGGATGGTTGTCATGTTGGATGGTTGCCATGTTGGATGGTTGTCATGTTGGATGGTTGTCATGTTGGATGGCTGTCATGTTGGATGGTTGTCATGTTGGATGGTTGTCATGTTGGATGGTTGCCATGTTGGATGGTTGTCATGTTGGACGTTTGTCATGTTGGATGGTTATAAAGTTGGATGGTTGCCATGTTGGATGTGATGCGCCAGATTTAAGTTTACTGCTGACTTTTTGAAGTTTCCTCTAAAATTTTGCATGTCCCTCTTTCTCCATTTAATTCTTTTGCTTCTGACATGATTCTGTCTCAAGTAACAGCTCAAAATCTTAGTGAGGATTTATTTTGTGTACAAATGTAAGACAACCCTTGATTAATGGCACCTGAGAAATATTTAAAATGATTTTTAATATTTATAGAGAAACTAATAATATTGAGCTCTACTGTATATTCAGATTGTTGCTCTGATCTCATGGGTTCGACTTGGTGGTGAATCTTTTCGTCATTTTAACATGTAAGTGCAAAAATTTACTGTAGACGTTTCAGTTCATTATCAAAATGCTTCAAGCTGCAAATGACCAGGAAAGGACATTTCAAGCTGCTTCATTCTAAATCCTTCAGGCAGAAAATGTCTTTAGCTGCAAAGTTGATCTGAGGTTTGTTGCCTGAGATCAACACCTGGTTCCTTATAGTGTGGAAATACGTTTATTTTCAGGAATGTAGAAGTTAAGTTTTATTAAAACTGGATGTGAAACAGAATCTAAATATTTAATCTAAACTGTAATTGTTGATCTGCTTCATTCATATCACAGATATCATCTTCCCCACGTTACACTGGTAAAAACTTTTCATAATTCAAATCCAACATGAGCTGCTGCAACTGTGAAGATCTCATAATAACAGCCTAGAAATGAAAACTAAAGTTTTGAAGCCACTCATGTTAATTATCAACCCAAAAATCAATGAGTTAGCCGACATCCCAGCATTCAGTCACATAATGAAATTTCAAGCCTTGCATTGATTTTCTGTGCATTTACATAACTCAGTGTGCAGTTTGGACCAACATTGGGATGGTGTCAATAAAGCTGCAGATTTAAGTCTTTGTACTGGTCCAAAACAAAGCGCCGCCTGCTTTTCAGAACCGGACCGTCTCAGGGTCATTTCTTTCATTCCCACAGTTCCGGTTCTGCACCAGGAGTAACTTGAGTGGGTTTGAGTCTACAAATGTTTTACTTGTTTAGATACCAGAAGGACATCAGCTGAAAATGAAAGAGGAAAAAGCCCCAAATGAAGCCTGCAGATCTGTTCAATTTCAGCATCTTCATCTCACTTTGTCAATTATTCCTGCAGCTGATTTTTGATGATTTACGCCAAGATTTCATAATTTCGCCGTTGCATCTGTTCAGGCGTTGCTCCATTAGGAAACAGACAACATGGGAGGATGAGCTGAAGATTATTGCTTCATGTTCTGCAACTTCAGAAATGATGGTTTAGAAAAATGAGGACAAAATGTCCTCATTTTGAGAGACATGCAGTTTTCTTTAATCCTGGAAGATTTTTGGAAAATGTAGTTTTTCCTTCTGGAACAAGATATAACATGTGGTTTTTGGCTTAAACACACATTAGTTCAAAGTGATTTAATCTAAGTGTGTTGATGTAAAATATAGCAGCTAGTTGCTCTGTGTAGTCAGACTGAGTTTAAAATGAAGGAAAAGTAGCAAAAGGCGGCAGGTTTCAGCTGTTTCCACAGCCGAGCTAAACTCATCCGAAGGAAACAATCCGAGCTCTGGAGTCTCCAGCTGGTCCCAACACTTTCACCCTTTCAGCTCCGCGTTTTCTCTCCACAGTTTGGGATTTATTTCCAGGGAAAGCAAAGAAAAGATCAAGTTGGATTTTGGCCTTTAAATCTGTTTCCAAATATAACAGGAATTTATTTCCAACTGTTGCAGCAGGTCAGGGCAGCAAACACGTTTAGGGCTTTTCTTCTTCTTCTTTATCCTTTTGGCACCAAGAGACGAGAGCCGGACATCATGGAGCTGCGGCGCGGCGAGGGCCCCGGGCTCCAGGGGCCCCGGGCTCCATGGGGCCCCGGGCTCCATGGGGCCCCGGGCTCCAGGGGCCCCGGGCTCCATGGGGCCCCGGGCTCCAGGGGACCCCGGGCTCCATGGGGCCCCGGGCTCCATGGGGCCACGCGTCAAACACTAACTGTGTTTTGATCCGGACTCAGATCGCTCGTCACTCCCAGGGACAGGAGGACAAAGGTTAAGAGAAACGTTTGTCTTCCTCGTCCCAGAAATAAAGCTGTTAGATATGATCCTGAAAAAACCCTGAAAATCTGGGATTATGATCAATAAATTACAAAAACTGAACTCCAGGCCTATCAGTAAATTAATTATAAAACTGAATAAGGAATAAATAAATCCTGTAATTACTAGAGATGATGCCTGAAAAAGTTTACTGAAATTTAAAGTTTGTTTCATTCACCAAATTAATTAAATGATTTGATATAAATAATGGAACTAAATCAGATTTGTATGAATTTATACACCAAAGTTTAAAATATGATCCAGCCTCATTGAAACAGCTCCACATAAAAAAAGTAAATTATTCAATCATTTGTAAATAGTGAGGTGTCATTATTAGCAAATTAATCTGTTTCTTAATGTAAATAGACAACATTAGCCATATGCATTTTAATTTCATTTTGCTTAAGAGAATCGTTAAATATTCAGCTGAGGAACTGAAATCAGTTTCCACAAATAAAACAGTTTTCTTTCTTCTTATAATAATAATAATAATAATAATAATAATAATAATAATTTTATTATTATTATTATTATTATTATTATTATTATTATTATTACTATTATTAATAATAATAATAATCAAATAATAAATCATATTATTTGACTTATTTTACAAATTAGACAAACAGTTTAGATCGAAAAGAAATAAAAAACAATAAAATAATGACAGGACTAAATGTGTTGATTGTCTTGGTAAAATGTTGCTGTTGGAAAAACAATGAGTTTGTCAGTTAATCGAAGAAAATAAGATTTTTAGAAAAACTTTTTAAAGTGAATAAATACCGGATTTTTTAGTTATTCTGAGTCTTTTTCCAGTGGAAACCTTTCGCCTGACCTCCTGCCCCGGACTCGTTCTTACCCGTCCTGCTTCGCGCTGCGCCCCGGTTCTCCTTTTCCTCTTCCTCTTCCTCTTCCTCTTCCTCTTCCTCCTCCTCGGAGCGGAGCTGCTGCGGCTTGGTTTGCTTTCTGCGGGACATGCTGCGCGCTTCGCCGCCTCCGCCGCAGCATGGAGCGCAGACTGGGCGCCTTCAGGGCCGGAGGGGTCGGTGAAATAGGCTGCGCGCTCCGGCCGCTGAGCGGATTGCGCATGTCAGGGTGGTTATGATGGAGGGGGGATCATGCTGGCTGCGCTCCGGTGGGTGATTGGCTGCCGTCCATGCAGCTCACGGCAGATATTGAAATGAGGGTTTGATCATAATTAGTTCACTTCCTGTCCGGTGCCCGGCGGGTTTTACGCACAGCCTTGCGGGCGCCGAACCGGGTCGTTCCGAGCTGGACCCAAACTCCTCAGCAGGTCAAACCTTTTGCTGCTCCTGGCTCCTTCTGAACTCCAGCCGGATCTTGTCCTCTGAGCTGCCGGAGTTAAACGGGACGCAGCCGTCCGGACGGCTGGGTCCGAACGGCTGGGTCGGATCTCAGAACAATTCCCATATGAAGCAGGCCGGAACCTCCTGAAACCAAGCAGGAGCTGCTGAGTAGATCAGGTTCCACCAGCTGGGTGAAGAGGCGCTCAGTCCGCCGCTGGATCCCGTCCCAGACTGCAGCCCGGGGGGAAGCGAGGCTTCGGGGGCCGCGCTGCCCCCGCCTCCAGGCCGTCATTAGCTCCTCGGAGCCCGGCTGCGATAGGCTGCTGGAGCCGCTGCTTTACTTCACACCAACTCCCACCATCTGCCCCCAACAGCCTGAATGCGGCCCTCATTTACACAACTACATGGGATAACATAGCAATAATAATGTCCAATCAGCAACTTCTAAATCAGGCTAATTAATGAATCAATTATAACAATAGAAAACCGCTGATCCACAAGGAGAACATGCAGGTCGGGATTCGAACCCCAGATCTTTGCAAGGCAGCAGCGATACCAACTGCACCACTGTGCAGATGTGTGATGTTCAGTGATTTCTAAACTACCAGCAGCTTAAAGTCTGTCAGAGAAGGACAGTAGAACCAGGTGGTGTAGAACCAGGTGGTGTAGAACCAGGCGGTGTCTCCACCCTCCTGGTGTCTCCACCCTCCTGGTTCTCCACTGTCCTGGTTCTACTCAGGTCTCCAGCTGCAGCTTCTGGTTCGTCTCTCTGACCTGCTGCAGGAATCAAAGCCACTAAATCCTGGACGAGTTTCTCTGGTCTCAGACTTTCGTCCTCTGGGCCTGAAATGTTCTGCAGCTGCTGGAAGAACCTCTGAAGAACCAAAGGTTCAGGTCAGAGGTCAGAGGTCATCACTACTCCCAGGTTTCAGACTTCTATCTAGTTTCAATCCACAAAAGATCAAAGGATGTTGCCTCTATGCTGATGGGTAAATGAGTCATAGACATTCACTCCTGATCAAAATCTGAAGACCAATCAAAAAATTGCAAGATTTTGCATTTTGCACTATTGGATCTTAAGAAGGTTCAGAGCTTCACTATGTTAAAGAAGAAATCAGTGCAAGAGACAAGAACCTTTGAGCGGGGAATTTCCTGAAAACTGCATTTACACTCAAACATGATTTTTTCAGCTGATCAAAAGTTCAAGACCATAGTCTTTAAAAGCCAAAAGCTGTGCAAAAATCTGGATTCCATGTCATTTTCTGTCAAGTCTTTACACTGTCAAGACCTGATGGCAAAAGCAAAAAAGCTCCCTGACTGTCGTGATCCGTGTTTTTGTGTGTTTATTTCTGAGTTCTCTGTGATCCTGTTCCCTGTGAGTCTCTGTCTCTGCGTCTTCCCCGTTAATTGTTTCCCAGGTGTGTCTCGTTCCCTTGGTTACCTTGTGTGTATTTAGTCTCCTGTGTTGCCTGTGTTCCTCGTCGCGTCCTTGTTTTGTCATGTCAAACGTATGTCGTTGTCGTCTTTGTAGTCAGTCTGCCTGCACAGTAGAACTGTGAAGTCCTATGCGGGCATCAGCTCATCGTTTCAGTCTTTGTAATCAGTTGCTACCGGTTTTAGCTGCATCTTCCTGCCGTGCTGCCTGTTCCCAGAGCTATTCATCAAATAAACCACCATTTCTCCTCATAACCTGGGTCTCTGCAACATCTCCTCACCACCTCAACCCCACACTCATGACACTGACTTTGATTGTGGTTGGATTGTTGAGCTGCATAAGCAAGGCCTCTCACAATGTGCCATCGCTGCTGAGGTTGGACGCAGTAAGACAGTCATTCTGCATTTTTTAAATGATCCTCAGGGTTATGGAACAAAAAAGTCAAAAAAATGTCACCAGCTCTGAGCCACAAGATCTGATCGGCTATCTGTCAAGACTCTCTGATCCTCTACCCAGATTAAGGTCATTACTGGTGCTGACTGCAGCCCAATAACCATCAGATGGCATCTGCAAGAGAGAGAGAAACAAAAGACATCTTCAAAGGTCACGTCTTCTTCAATGCCACAAAATGGCAGTTTGGACTTTTGCCAGGGTAAATCAAACATGGGACATTGAAAGGTGGAAGAAAGTTGCCTTCTCTGATGAGAACACAAGTAACTTGATGGTCCTGATGGCTTCAACGTTCCTGGCATGACAAGGAAATCCCACCTGAGATGTTTTCTACACATGTGTCTCTTTTCCCCCCTTTGCTGCTTGTGGCTCAATGTTGGCGCACCACTAACCGAGAGAATCCGGTTACAGGATTTTCAAAATAAAAGATGCTCCAGACTCAAATAATACGTAAAACGGAAATATTAAATTATTTCTTGCGCTGCGGACCGGTACCAATTGGACCGGGGGTTGGGGACCACTGGGTTAGGGCATCAAACATCAGATATGTGGAGATGTTTATCCCTCATGACTGAGGGCCTCGTCTGTATGGTCATGATTGGGTTTTTCAACAGGACAACACTGCAGTTCACAAAGCCCACCTGACAAAGGAGATCTTCCAAGAGAACAACGTCACTCTGTTGGACCATCCTGCATGTTCCCCACATCTAAATCCATTTGAGAACATTTGGGGATGGATGGCAAGGGAAGTTTACAAAAATGGACATCAGTTCCAGACAGTAGATGCCCTTCATGAAGCATCTTCAACACTTGGAAACAACACTGGCCTCCGGAAACACTGGCATCAAGCCTAAATGATTGGTTGGAGTCATCAACAAGATGGTGGAGCTGCTCATTACTGAGTCCTTTTTATGACACTTTGTTTCTGTTTTGATTTTTTTTTCCGAGTTTCTTTGAGCTATTAAACTGTTGATCAGCTGAAAAAATCATGTTTGAGTGTAAATGCAGTTTTCAGAAAATTCCCCGCTCAAAAGTTCTTGTCTCTTGCACTGATTTCTTCCTTTAACATTGTGAAGCTCTACTTAGAACCTTCTCAAGATCCAATAGTGCAAAATGCAAATTCTTTCAGTTTTTTGACTGGTCTTAAGATTTTGATCAGGAATGTATTTATGTTAAAATCATTTTTCTGCATTTAGTCTGGGAAAGTTAGAATGTGTTTAAAAAACAGAATCTTGTTCCAGTTCAGATGTAACAAAAAGATTAATAATTAAGGAGCAAAGTTGTCAGACATCCCGACTCCTCTGGGACGAGGCTGTACAGAAAATGGATGGATGGAAGAAAATGCCAGACGTAATAATTCATCTTCATTTTTATCACTGAATCAATATGAACACAGTGTCTGCTAATACTTCAGCGCTGGGATCCCCTTTCACTCGCTTTGTTCCCAAACTTGTAATTTTGTTGCATTAAAAGATGCAGGACAGAATCAGCTGCTGATAATTGCCGTTCCTGCACTGCAGCCTGGCATCGATCGCATGTCTGCTGCTCCCCTGCTGTGAGGAGATAAGGAGATCGTCTCTCCTGCTGCTATCATTTCTTCTGACCGATCTGGTTCCTGCAGACTTATGATGAATAGCCGGAGCATCCAGAGCTTATCTGGAAACTTGACCCTCCTTGATTCGATATCGATTCTTTGTAAGGCGTCGCACAAATCAAACCCAAACTTCTTGTCCAGGATCTCTTCCAGATGCTACGCTGACTCCTGCAGCAACGCTTGATTCTCAAGGCCGATTGTTGGAAGAAATTAATCTGATTGGTCGAGTGACGGTGATCAGCAGAGCTTTGATTGGCTCGTTTTAGATCATGCTGATAAACTTCTTCTTTGTAAGACATTGTCCCAGATGAGTGACGCTCCAGCAATGAAAAAATAAGTTTGAAGACATGAAAAGTTTTATTTTCAGCAGATGGATTAAAGTAACGACTGAATGATGTAAATCAAAGGCAATGAGAAGATTTGATGATGAGTTCAGTGATGATCAAACCCTGCAGAGGCTAGAAGACTTCATGCAAAAAACTCAAACTCTCAGAACAAAGACTTTAATCACTTTGCAGAATATGAAACCATAACCTTAAACAAATCAGATAAACTAAACATTTGATTCACTTGATTGCATAAAAATTGATAATTTTGAATATTCTGAACTGCGACAGACAGGTGACCTGGAACGTTAGCTGGAGAGGAACCAGCATCTCCTGACCCACTAAGGGACAAGGGTGTTGGAAAATGGATGGATGGATGGATGATGGATGGATGGATGGATGGATGATGGATGGATGGATGGATGGATGATGGATGGATGGATGGATGGATGGATGGATGTTGGATGGATAGATGGATGGATGGATGGATGGATGATGGATGGATGGATATTCTGCATTTTTTCATGTGGCTTTGACAAAATTCCACCAGTTTAGTGATGCAGCACTTTATGTGAAAATTTCAGTTTGTGTTTAAATGTGACACATGAATTATTCTCCACATATTTGGTCACGTTGTCATGAAACAGTTTTGTGAAGATGAGGATTGAAGCGTTCAGACCCAGGATGAAGTGGAGAAATGGGATCAATGAAAGAAGAACGACAGGAAGTGAAGTCAGCACACAATGCAGGAGCAGGAAGGACCCAGCAGAGAACAAGAGACAGGTGGGACCAATCAGGGACGCGACAGGTGGGACCAATCAGGGACTCGACAGGTGGGACCAATCAGGGACTCGACAGGTGGGACCAATCAGGGATTTGACATCGTTACACATGTTCATGTAAAAATCTGCATTTAAATCTGAGTTTTTTTGTTTTTCACATTAAAACAAGAAAACCCAGAATTATTCCCACGCCTGGCAGATTCTATAATGACAATAAAGTTTATAATCATCATTATTATTTAGATTTTCAATGATTCTGTCACCAATAATTTTGTTTCTGAAACAGATTCTCTCAAAAGAAAATAGAAAAGTTGGATCAGCTCAGAAAGAAAAATCTGAATTTTTAGTAACATTTTGTTAAAAAGTGTTTAGAGATTATTTTTCTGATTTTAATAATGAAGCAGCTTTATTGGTTTGAGACTGCAGGTCTCCTGACCATCACCCTAATCTTTAGCTCCGCAGAAGGTCAAGAACTCTAGCTAAAGTCTGAATCCATTCATTGGTGAAAATGCCTTCAGTTTTATTAATCACTTTAAAATATTTCTCTCTTAGCCGTAACTTCAATCCTTTTAGTGTATTTTACATTTTAAAAGATGCATTTTAGTTATTTTTATTGATTTTCTGTGGAAACATTTTAACGTTTCAGAACAAAATCTGAACATAACCTGATTAAAGTACAAATCATGTTGGACTTTAATTCTTATTTTATGTTTTTTCTATGCACTGATTTCATCAAATGAAACCAGGAAACAGTTTTAATTTAGACAACTGGAGACTTTTAATTTAATTTAGTGAAAATCTGAGGGTTTGACATTATTGAAAAAAAATTCAGAAGAATGTTGAATGAATAGAGAATAAAACTGTTAAACAACAAATCAAAGTTAAATACTAAATAAATCTTTAGTATCTCAGGTTCTCATATTATCACACAAAAGGATTTTCTAGAAAATGACCATGAATCAGGTCGATACGGCCAGGCGGCTCTGCACTCGCCTGATAACACAATCAATACAACGTTTGGATTTTAATTCATTCGTGACGACAGTCGGAACTGAAGCCATGAAATACAATCTGCTTGAAACGCCCTGCGGGACG
>CAEGAF010193699.1:0-15367 GCA_903067075.1 Micropoecilia bifurca | reverse complement strand
TTTCTTCCGCTTATCCGGAGTCGGGTCGCGGGGGCAGCAGCTTCATAAGGGAGGCCCAGATATATATATATATTTGTGTAAAACTAATTTTAATCTGTAAAAGAGCTCATGAATTTATATAAATAAATACATAACCTCAGTTTTATCCATAAATGCCAATTGATGTGAATTTCATCAAAGAACTACAAATAAAACCTTTTTGATCATGTTCACTGAGTTTCATTTCATCCCTGCAATGGCTTGATTTTCTTAACATTTCTTCTCAATTTCCTATTTTACACCAAAGGACGTTATGCCATCAACAGCAATGAGAGTAAAATTCCTTTTCTACAGAAGTTTTCCTCAATAATTTTCACTGAAACTCTGCAAATCTTCTAGGATGTGTGATTGGTTGAAGCGGAGCAGGATGTGGCCGTGTGGACATGCAGCATGCTGAGCCTTTTGCAGTCTGATTAACCTCTTCATCTTACTTTCTTCTTCCCTCACCAGTACATAAAGCTTGTATGTGTCTGCTAACAGGTGAGGCGTTTGTTCCCTTTGCAAAAGACTGTGACAGACACAATCTGGCATGTTATACATGTACACAAAAACACATTTCAACTAACATTCCATGCACTGGATGATCAATGACCTAAAAAAAAACCACACAAAAAACATTTTTTCGTACTTCAAACTTGAGACTGAAAGTGAATAGGAGTATGAATGGCAGTTTTACTAATGCCTCAATTAAGCTTTGTTTTTTAATTTTAATTTAGTTCAAAAGGCTTTATTTCTCATCTGTTTCTGCACTTCAAACTTGAGACATAAAGTGATATTTGAATCGTACTGCATTTTAAGAGATCTGATTTTTTTCTTATCAAAAGTGAGTGCTATTGAAAAATCGCTGCAATTCCAAGTTTAATGTAATGTATTGTCACATACTTTTGTTTTGCTCACATCTTCATTACACTATGGTGAGTTTGAATTCAAACCAACCTTTTGTATTTCAACTGTCAGCTCTTTTTCTCCTCTCCCTCCTCCTTCTTTCTCTAACTTATCTTTCCATTCTGCAGTAATGAGCGTGCAGTTGCTGCAGGCCTGTCCGTGCTCTATGTTAATCCTTCCTTTCAGCTCAAGGGCTGTTTAGTTCACAAACACCCAGAGCCCGTTCCAGATTTTAATTAAAATTTTTTTGTATTGCTGTCTTTCTTTGCACGTTTTTTCCTTTAAATGGAGACATACTCATTATGTATGTCTCCATTTAAAGCTCCATCATGAGCTTAGATATCCATACTCATACCAGTGAGAGATTGTGATCTACACGTACATTCCTTTGCAAAAGTTTGAACATCCCTAGAACATTTTCACATTGCGTCACGCTACAAGTGAGCATTTTAAGTAGTAGACCAAATTGGAAAACATGTTATTTTATACCAAGACCTTTTGCTGCAGACTTTTACTGCGGGTCTTGTAGTTTTATTCTCTATCCATCTCATCAGCTCACTTATCCTGCTGAAGTAACACCATGATGCTGCCACCACCATTTATCATGATGGGCATGGTATGCTCAGGACTAGCTTTTGTGCAACACATACCACTTTGCATTGAGGCCAAAATGTTCCAGTGTAGTCTCATCTGATCTCAGCACTTTCTCCTAAGTTTGCTGGGTCCCCTGTGTGGCTTGTTGCAAACTGCAGAGGCAAATTCTTCTGGCCTTCTTTAAGGTTAGCAATAGCAATAGCAACTCAGCAGCCTTTCCGCTTTTTCATAAAGACAAGTTGTGGGCTGTTTCTACACTGGTTGTCCCGCGGCTCCTTCAGAGTTGGCATAAACTTCTTGACTGGTTCTCTGGGCGAATGTATTCCTTGCTAGGCCATGTCTTGGTGGGTTTGTCGTCCCAAACTCTTTCCAGTATTGCATTATGAATTGAACAGGGGTCTGTGAAATGGCAAACCATCAGATATTGTTTAAGAATCTAACCCTGCTTTTAACCTCTTCAAATCTTTATATCTTACCTGTCCTGTATGTTCCTGGCCTTGATCATGCTGTTAGATCACAATGCTTTTGCTTGTTGACACTACTGACATTATGTTATTAGGTAACATTTCAAGGCAGTTGGCTGGACTGGATTTATTTTAGGTATATCTACGCGAAGGAGGCACAGGGTGAATGCACAGCACAGTTTTCAGATTTTTTTTCCACTTATTATTTTCCGTTCAAAACACAATCAGGAACTTATAAATCGATCCATTTATCTTGGTCTATCAAATACCATCTCAGTAAAAAACAAAGTTTAAGACAAAATTATGAAAAAGTTCAAAGGATATTAATACTATTGCAAAGCATGTACATCACATCCTAATTGCCTACTCTATTGTATGCTGCAGTGAAATGGTTGCATATTCCATTTATCTTCTAATCTGTCAGAGCCTAATAGAAGTCTGCTAAACTAATAGATTTTGGCATCAATCCACTTAACTTTAATGTTTTAGGTTCTTCTAACATAAAAGGACCACAACATAAAAACCAAATTGTTCAAAAGTCCTAATTTATGTGCTGTTTTTAAAAAGTTGACGCCATTGAAGTTGCTCTCTTGTGACAACATTCTGACAATCAGTTGTTGTAAAATGGTTATATTACTCCACCACTTAGTGATTGAAGGAAGGCAGTCTTGCCTTTTATTTCACTGTGAGGAATGTGCTCCAGGTGCATCTGCGCCCTCATACGGCAGATACAACCTGAACTCCATAAATCAAGTCACTGTGGTTCAACCGCACCTCACCCCAACGGTGCATGCGTTACGCCACAGAGCGCCCTCTCCACCTCCACCTCCCCCTCCAACCGTCCGTTATTTGTACAGCTTAGTCAGAGTCGATGTTTATAAACTACACAAACAAATTATCTCAAAATCTTCTGAGCCTTGATGCGTCTTAAAGAAGCCAGAGGACTTTTGTCTCTGTTAGAGATGTTCAAGTATTCTTGACCTGCTCCATAGACACATGTCGTAAAAGTTAACTGTTGGACAGGTATACAAATTGTCCAGGTCAGTTATGGTCACCCACCAATCAAGACTCTTCATCTTTTATCAGCATAAAAACTTTCTCTGCAGGAAACTCAGAGGAGACAGAGAGGAATATAAGACTCTGGCAGCTCCCCCTGATTGCGAGTTTGTTATCTTGCCTGGACTAACACAGGCGCTCATTCATGCTCAGGTCTTTATAACTGGCCAAAGAAGGACTAATTTGGGTGGAGGCTTTTTTTTGGCGGAGGGGGCTGCCATGGAGGAGCTGCATTGTTTGCCTAATCCGCAGCAACTGGGGAGTTGTACACTGTGCAAATAGTGCATGTTTGAGTAGCTCCACGGCAATGTAAAGCCCCCTACTGCCCCAAACGCTGAGATAAGCAAGCCTGATTTTATTCATAAGATGCTGTCTCAACTGCCTGTTGTAAAGAGCATGAAAGATTTCATTACTGCTGTAAAACTACAAAAAATGTTATAGTAATAGATATTTTTTTTAGGAATTATGTCATTCCTGCAATGCACTGGCAACCTGTCCAGGGTGAACCTCACCTCTCGCCCGTTCATAGCCGGAGGTAGGCACCAGCACCTCTCCCAACCCCAATGGGATAAGGGTATAAGAAAATGATGGATGGATGGATGGATGGATGGATGGATGGATGGATGGATGGATGGATGGATGGATGGATGGGTGGATTATGTTATTCTTATCTGGCAACAGTGCAGCTAAGCAGTGTCTGTATCTGTACAGATGCAGGTAAAAAATTGTTTAAAATATCAGAAAAAATGAGTAACACTTTATTTGAAGGGGTGTGCATAAGACTGACATGACACTGTCAAAAACATGACATAGCACCTGTCATGAACATAAAGAAATCTTTATGAATGCTTATGACAGCTGTCATGAAGTGTCATTCGGTAAATAATGACACTTTTAATGCAAAGTTGCTCTAAGGGTTGCATTAAAAGTCCATTAAAAGTTCCAACTTTGCATGATTTTGTAAATTATGATAATTTTTGCAAAGTTGGCAGGAAAGTTACCCACAGACTGGAGCTTCTCATATGTAATTGTCTGTAGACAGAACAATTTATAGTGATGCACTTCACAGTTCTGGCCTTTATCAAAGAGCTTCATGCAAAACAATATGCCAAACAATAGTGCTCTTTTCCCTGAAAACACCTTCCACATGTTGGTTGCAGTGTTATGCTGTGGGGATGCGTCTTCACAGCAGACGCAAGAGAGCTGATGAGTATTTAAGGGGAGATGGATGGAGGTAAATACAGAGCAATCCTGGAAGAAAACCTCTTACAAGCTACAAACACTTGAGACTGGAGCAGAAGGTTCCCTTTCATCAGGACAATAACCCTAAACCCACGGCTGGAGGAATGGTTTAGATCAAAGCACATTCATGCGTTAGATTTGGCTAGTTGTTTCCTGCTCGTTTGATAGGTCCACATAATCTCTGGAGGAGAGGAGAACAACTTGTTGCTATGGTGTCGAAATTATGCATTTTTTACTTTTCGTCCTGGTGAAAGAAGAGACTGAGGTTTTGTGCGTTCAGGGCAGGTTGAATGTTTTGACGGTGACACTGCGAGTTTGACATTAAAGTGGCACAGTCAGACCTGAACTGTTTCACTTTGTTCACACCGGGGCAGAACTGCGCCCACGAAGCCTGGAGCTGCATGTTTTTACTCTACGTCAGAATAAATCTAAAGGTTCTGACATGCTGCCTTTTCCACATCTCAAACGTTTCCCTTTAAATGGCCCGAGGCCGACTTTACTATCTTGGCCACTGTTTGACTTCCAGATTACCATAGCAATGGCTTTTCAAACACCACAGACATCCTAGTTTGGAGCGCTTAAGTCAAACAGAGTGCATCGGAGGTTCTGATAAGAAATGTGGGACCAACAGCTAAATCCGTTGCTTACTCTGTTGTATTTCAAAGCTCAATAAATTCAGACAGCTGCAGCAGTTGGGGCCATTGTGCTACCGTTTGAATAATTGTGATAAAGCTCTGTATCACAACTTTAAAGGCCCGCGTAGACCAAGGCTTTCCTAATCTTCCAGTCATCTGCACAGAACTGCATAAAACCGTTGCTCACAATGGCTGTGCAGATCAACACCAACAAGGCTAACTTGTCTAACAAAGTGCCGCTTTATTTTAAAACACACAAGCTATAATCTACGGGGGGAGTGTTTGGGTTGGAGGACTGAATCTTTCAAACGCAGGGCTCCCCTTTTTTCTCTTTCTCCTATACTAAGGAATTCCCTTATCTTGCCTCACCAGCGGCGTAGCACAGAAAAGAGCAGGCCGCTTCATTGTCAACCCTTCAGAGTTCCAGTCTTGTTTGATAATATTTTCTGTGGGTCACTTGACATCCCCCTTCTTCTTATTTCCAGCACCCACCCATTGTTTGCCTCTTCCATTATTCCTCTAACCAGATTCAGGGTATTTTGGGTGGTTTTTAGGGGGGGATGATATTGAGAAGTGGGATGAAGGGAGGATAGGGAAGTTTGTCATTGCTTTGAAAGTGAAAGGGTTCAGTCTGCCAGCAGCCAGCAAGGGTGAACCTAAAAGCAACAGAACCATATGGAGCTTGGCAGCAATCAAATTACTTTTCTCTCATGTCATCATCTTCTTCCTCCTTTGTCTTTTCTTCTTTTTTTCTTAAAGAAATTAGTGAGGACCTTTGCATTTACCAGCCCAGGGCAGTGAGGCCAAGTCATTGATGTGAACAGATTCCAATGCTCCTAATGAGTTAATGAAATAATGAGATTTTTCAATGTCCATCAAGAACTGAATAGTTCTGAGAGAAAAAAAACACTAGTAATGCACCAATCCCATGAATGGTTGGTTGAATATGTCACAATCAAATTTTTCCATCCTTCAAAACTAAAATCTCACACTTTTTCTGCAGGAGCAGTCTTTTCTTTTAACTGTTGAAGTTTCTTGCATTTATTGTTTTAAAATTTCAATACTTGTGTAGAAAATTTCTAATCCTAAACAAGACAATAACAGCAAAAAGCCATCCATATTGGCCAGTAATAGGCTGATTGATGTATGTCAAGCAATGTTTATGTCAAACAAATCTTGAAAAATGACAGTACGATTGCATATTGATATATTTATTTATGGGATAAATATTGGAGATAAATATTCATGCAACATATTTATTTAAGCATAAGCTTAATTATTCTTTGACGCATTCATAACTCAGTTTACCAATTGTTGGAGGGTTGTGAATTCAAATTGAGCCTTAGTTGCAACATCAATTTTATTCAA
This sequence comes from Micropoecilia bifurca, assembly GCA_903067075.1. Lineage (NCBI taxonomy): Eukaryota > Metazoa > Chordata > Actinopteri > Cyprinodontiformes > Poeciliidae > Micropoecilia > Micropoecilia bifurca. Next base: position 9,084 of record CAEGAF010193699.1, on the reverse strand, counting down.
ACCACCTTATATAATAATGGCACATTAATTTTTTCTCATCCACTCCACATTGAGTGCTTGATCACGGTCATTTGCTCTTTTTACAACTGAAAATTCTTTTAGGAAAACCAAGAACAATAAGGCTTTCCCTAGAAAAGCCAGAACACATTAGTAAAAATAAAAAAAAAACTCAGCTATTTAAGGTTAAAATGAGCAACTGGAGGAAAACTAAAGCTGAGGATGCTTGTCGTCAGCAGTGACAGGGAAGCTGGCTTGTTTTTTTACTTTGTTTCAGAACACCTAATTCTTTCAATATTCTCAACTCACTAAAATTTAGTGTCTTGGGGGGGATACATGGCTGATATATAATGAAGTTTGATGTTGCACCTGTTTCAAAAATGTTTTCATCAGCAGGGAATACTTCCTTCAGCTGTGGTCACTCGCATCCTGTGTGCCATTTAAATGGCAAGGTGAGCAAAGAATAGCTGCAGTGGGGAGGTGGATGGGGGGAAGTGGGGCACCATGGGATGGAGGCATGCACATGCTAGAGGCGACGCCTGGGTGGCCAATTAGCAAAAAGGAAATAAAGAGCCTGTGCCATCAACCAATGACTGTTGGGGGAGGAAAAGAGAGGGACGTTTTTTGTGTCTTTTCCTCTCTCTTTTCTCCCTCCTCCTCTCCCTCCATTCCTCTTATACTTCTCAGCTATGTCTGTCAACTTGGTGTCCACAGCAAAACCCAGTTAGAATACCCAATGAGGATTACCGAACTGGATCTCCAGAGTTGTGTCTGTGTGTTTATGTATGTATGCATGGCTGGGTGTGTGTGAGTGCATGTGTGGATCTCACTTGTTTGTGGAATAAAAATGTCCTAGTGTGTCCCCAGACAGACATTTGGCTGTGTCCCATTGGTCGTAGGGGATTACAAACCCTCCTTTTGCCTCTTCACACTGCTCCACAGTGCTCGAGTCCCCTGGCTAATGACCCAGTGAGACACATTCATTCCTTCAAATAGACATCAGATCTTGGCTCAGACCCTGATAGTTCCTCTGTACTGAACAATAAACACCAGGCCCCGATTACCAGGAAACCCAGAAATCTCTTCTTTCTAATTCCTGTCGTACTCATCCTCATTAATCATTGGTTTCGCAACCAGAAAAAAAAAGTTGCGGAAAGCAGAATTTTAAAAAGAGGCCTGTTTGTTCTGAGCGTTGACTGTGACGGTCATGTTTTCTGTGTGTAAAGGGATCAATAATCGTATTGCTCCAGAAGGGCTGACTGCTTCTCTTCCAGGTCCACTGGTTGTTGATTCTGGGAGAGGAGTGTAAAGGATACCTGTGGGAGCCTGTCTGTTGCTCTCCTTCCCTACATCCTCCATCATCTCACTGTGGCCCTCCAGATATTCAACTGAGCCGATCCTCTCTGATGCCACGCCAAGTCATGAATATGTTGCCTCCAGCACTACAGCCCATTTAATCAAATCATTTTGAAGTGAAATGTTATGAAAAGGTGGGAAAATAGTCATAGCTGAAGGGTTAATTTTAATGCAGAAAGTCAATATATTTTATAATCCATTTTTTCAACTGGAAACAACTCATAAATTACAGGTGATAATGTGCATAGTGACGTAATTTGATGCCTTATTGTCCTGGATGTTACATCACAAGCAAAATGAATGTTAGCTGGTTTGCAATGTTTAAGTTAACTTTCTTAACTAAAGTACTGAAACATGTTTTACTGTAAATCAGTAAAACACGTCACTTTGATTTTGCATAGGCGATCAAAATGCACTCACAAAGATACCAGAAACTAGGCTAACTAATGAGCAGCCAGTGTGAAAGCATGCAGTCCCGTTCATGTTCGCGTGTTTGGGTGTGTGCTGAGGAGCACAGGCCTGCAGTAGGGTGCTGTTGCTGCTGCTTTCGGGGTCTTTGTGACTCTCTGTGAGGCGAGGTTGACCTTGTGGGGCTCTCCTCTGGGGCTCAGACAAAGCCTGCGCAGGATTATCCACCCTGGGACAAAGTGTGTGATTACCATGAGAAAACAGCCAGCTCTAGCGCCATAGCCAAGGACCGCGAGGCCTGCTGGAGAGGTGGTCCGCCACTCATTAGCCACAGGCTGAGGCTGAATGCAGACGCACACTCGCCGCACTTGGCGCACACAGCAAAAGAAAGCCAAAAACTCCCCCCAAAAAAACAATGACACAGACACAAATAATGACTCACACGCTAAAGCATTTGCTCATCTGTAAGTGAACAAAAATATGTTTATATACATTCACTTAAGTTTAGATTTATGAAAGATGCACTACCATTTTAGTGTATATAAGTGACTGACTTATGATATTATTTTGTTGTGATAGCCTTCATTAAAACTTACACTATTTCACACCAAATTACCATTCAGACAAAAAAAATGCAGCAATTGTTGGGCTACCTGCTGAGGCAACTAGCCTGCAGTCTGCTGCTTTACAGAAGTTATTTCCACAAATATTATATTGATAAATTTTTATGAGGTTTGTGTTTTTTTTTCTTTGCTAGCATGTGGGTTTCATAAAACAAGGTGTTCCAACTTGATGTGACAAGCCCAATTAGGACTGCAGACGTTTTGCAAGGTTTGCATCTTAAGCTCCCGATCAGCGGATTTCTCCACCTCACTGCTGAAGAGTCCCCATGTCTACCCGGGATTAAAGAGATGAACTGCTGCTCCTGTGTCTCTTCATGCGTCTCTGTGTCTCCTTGGAGGAGGAGGATGAGAGAAAGATGTCTTTTGTTGGCGAAGAGGCAGCCCCACTTGAGTTGAGCTAAAAAGCGCCCGCGACGGAGGAGGTTTGGTGGAGGAGAGATACAGAAGGAGGGAGAATAAGACACATGATAATTGATGAAGGAGATGTTTTCCAAAGACAGCTACCAGGAGGTACCTCTGTGCACGGGGCTGCACTTACGGAGGTGCTGAGCGTATTGTTTTAATTGGGTAGCAGATCCCGGTCAGCAGGTTAAAAGTTCAAACTGCAGCAACTTTGACCTTTCACCTTTACAGGCCTTTTTTCTTTTATTTTCTTTGTATTTTACAACTTTGCGGTATTTTACAGCCCTTTTGTTTGCCCGTTGTGGAGATGCAGCAATGACTAAGACGTAGAGGGCTGCTGATTCAGGGATGTTGGCTTATTTTCCCACTGCGTTGTACTTTGATGTGTTCTTACCCCTCATTTCATCTTCTCTAAGTATATCACAGCTCATCTCCTTATTTCTTGTACTTTCTGTTGCTCTTCTGGTTCAGAGCCTGGGGTGGCAAGCCTGTCATGCTCTGCTTTATCTCAGTCTGCACCAACTCATAGTGCCACAAGTTAACCTGGCTACTCCTACCACTCTACATTAAACTATTGGAGGAATAGCAGAGTTTCTCCTCATTGTAGTAGTCTCTAGTGGCTCCACAAAAGGTCACTTTGACTTTTAATTTCCTTCCTATGAACATGATTCATGATGCAATCTTCCATGGGAGCTTGTTGACGTTTACATTTGACTTCTAAGAGTGCTAAAATAAATTCAAATGCAATTGGACACACAGCTATTTATCTACCCGGAGACGGCTGCCAAGGTGCTATACGATGAAGCAGGAATTAGTGAATGTCACGCAAGAGAAATGAATCCTGGTGTGCAGCTCTATAAATATTTGACTCTCCTTCCTCTAGTCCTCACCCTGAGAGGAGGCTGTGCCTAGTCCTGCTCTCCTTACCAGAGGGAACAGGGTGGCAAGTCGTCTGATTAATAGACTTAAAGAGAACATACATCATGTTTTTTAGGAGGCCTAGAAAAAGTTTGGGCCCATCCTACATACCGTGCAGAACATCTTATTCAGCAGTAAATCTGAGCCTTTTTTTTTTTAGTGAAGCATTGCACCAGCACTGCATGCCCTGCTTCTTTGCAGAATTATTGTGCAGTTATTTATTTCACTCACTACATGCTTGAAATATGTCCTATGTGATCATTTCCGTATTCTTATCGGCAGCATAAGAATGAATGTGGGTCTTATTTACGTAAAAGGTAGAAAGAGTCATGTTTTTTTTTTTTTTTTTTTAAAGCTAACTCAGCAACTACCTTCCTACTTTGGCTACCTGTCAAAATGAGCTCTTATGATGCCTCATGATGTGAAATCATTCAAGACTCAAATAACCTTACCAAAAGGTAATTTTCGTACCGTTAATTTCAAACTTTCTGTCCTTTGTAAATTTTTGCTCAACTCTCTTTATGTTCAAAGTTCTCTTTTATGTTAAGAAACAACAAACGCTTTAAACTTACACATCATTTAATTTTATGTGGCTGCTTTGGTTAAATAATAATGATAACTAAACCAATAATACCAAGATAATGTCATTGTTTCACTTGGAATACAATCCCTTACGAATGTATTAATACCCCCTTTAAAGTTTTTCCCATTTTTACAAGGATAGTGAAGAAACAGATATCTAATCTTCTGGGGTTTTTTTAATGCATTTGCAGAGTATATCTAGTTTGTCAAAGTGGTTGATTTCACTGACTGACACTCCTTTAAAATCCTTGCTTTTGAAAAGGTCTCAGTTATAGGGAATTTTGGTTGTCCAACACACTTAAAATTGTGTGAGTATCACAGATGGCCTGAGGTCCTTTTCCTGACATGAATCATTTATAACCATCAGGGGTGGAGGTGGCTCCCATTACTGCTTGCTCCTGTTTGTTCTCTTTTTTTATTTTATTTTTTCCTCATATGCACACATGAACCAACATTTATACATTAAATTTCATTTTACTAAAAAGAGCTTAGACAACTTCATTATCATGTACTTCGGTAGTTGCGATTTTCTTGCCAAACTTTAAGAAAATTAAAGTTTAGCAACTTCAATTTTCCACAAGATCATTTCTCTGTCTTTACCACACTCTTATTTTGTCCTACAGTTTTAGATTTAGGCAATAAAAGAATGTTTTGAATTTTAGCCCTGGGATTGTTTTTTCTTTACAGCTCTCATAATGTTCAACTTCTTTGCCTGAAGCTACATAAACTAAATAATCAAACAAGACATTTGTTTGTATTCAGCAGCTTTGAATTCCCCCAGTAAGGGAACGCAACAAGCTGTTATCCCAAATATCACTAAACTCAGCACCACCCGCCCCACCTTCCTATCCATCAATGCAGCAACCAGTGATGTCTGAAGAAAAGGGATCAGCTCCTTCTGGTGTGTTCCCTTGGCCCATTAAGAGTAGGTCTCCACCCTGGGGCCTTTGGGTATGGCTCTGTGCCCTGACAGAGCCGTCTGGGGGAATGCGCACCCCTGCTGAATGCTTTCTAATGGCTCAGAATCGCCTTTAATGAGCTTGAAGTTGCAGCGCTCCTTATGGTGCAGATCACCTGGGAAAATCACAATCTGTGCACTTGATGACGAGGCTCGGGTCTGAAACAGACACGCTCTCTCACACACATAAAAGTAAAAGTAGAAGCACACACTGAACTGGCTTTATGCAGCCTCAGCACACTATTGTCCCAGCAGTGAAAGGAGCTGAAGTATGGTCAGTCACGGTTCCTTTAGGGTGCTGCTAGCTGGAGGTCCGCTCTTGTTTGTGTTTGGGTAACTATGTCTAATTTTATGTTTGTTGTCTTGCAAGAATTAATCTTGTTTTTTATTTTCCTCACCAATAGTTACTTTCTTTTTATTTTCTTCCATAAAGTGAAGCGCATCACAATTAGCTGCGTTTTTAACAGATTCTCCCACCTAAGCTATGGATCGCTGCAACTCTTCCAGAATTACTATGAGCATCTTTTCTGTTAGTTTTCTAAATTATTTCTTTGCCTGGGTTACTAAATTAGGTGGATTTAGTGTGCTATTTTTTTGTTAATAAAATATTTGATGGTGTTCCATAAGTTATCCCAAGGTTGGAATTAGTTTTATAACCTAACACTGAAGAAGAGCCTGAATAAAAACACAAGATAACCTCCCAATAAAATACATGTTTATGGTTGTAACATCAGGAAATGTGAAAAGTTTCATGGGGTCTGAGTGCAAGAAAAAGCTTTTGTAGTTACAAAACTCAAACTTCAATTGTCCTTAAAGTCAGCTCATATAAATCCCATGTTTTATTCATCTTTCCAATGCAGATGTGCTCTCAGTCCTGCTTCACACCTGAGTTACGTGGTTCCACTTCACAGAGTCTCAGTGGTCAGGTTAGTAGAGCATTGTGAGCCTTGGACCCTAAGTCACCAGTCCAGGGCTCTTCCTGCCCTGCAGAGGGAGTTCCGCTGGACGTAAGGGGTGGGACAGGGTGGCCCCGTTTGACAGCTCAACACACAAGGTCTGCTGGTGACCAAGGGGCCATCTAGGGGGCTTTAACTATACTGCTTTGGATGGTACCACACCCCAGTTCCATCCCCCCGGCCTCAAGGCTGTTGTTCCCTTGCAGAAAAGGGTGTGTTAGCAGAAGAAACCAGGCAAAGACCGGCATGGCTGAGAACAAAAGGCCATCCTTGTGGCCAGCACTGTTCTGCATGGTAGCGGCTGTATTCTTCTCCCCTTTTTTTCCTGCCTTCTCTATTCTTTGGTTTAGCTGTCTTTGTCGAAGCATGATGAACGGTTGGGGGGGCAGATATGATGGATGGAACTAGGGGGCATGTATGAGCTGAGCGGGGAGGGACCCACAGGGTAGATCCGTATAGAGGGGCCCAGTGTCGTGCTGCCTTTTTGAGAGGAACGTGCGAGGCGTGGGGTGGGCCTCGAGGCTCGGGTTAGGGGTAAAAGCGTTGAAAATCATTCAGAGAACGATGGGAGAAACATTGAAGTTGGTCTGCATTTTTGTTTGAATAAATAGTTTTTAAGACAACTTTTTTTGCAAGCAGTTAGTAAAATAACAGAGAAAGGAGCTTTCCAAAAGGCCAAACACTAAATGAGATAATCATATCTTAATAGCCCTAGTGGTGCAGGACTAAAGAGTGGTCAGTTATACTTGTTGCTAAAATGTGGCTGTTTGAAAATAGTATGTTGTATTGACTCTGGTTATATTTGACCAACGTGCAACACAGAATAAAAAGGAGAGGTTTTTAAAGAGACAAAGGCCCAATCTGCTTATTAAAAAGTTAAATTAGCAAATAAAATTTTATTTTTAGTGATATTTGCTATATCTAGCATCTTTATATTAACTGCAATTAGCACAGTTTCTTGATTATGCTATAAAATAACACAATGTGCTTTGAAAACCAATAATACTGCCTCTTTAAATTACCAAAGCTTGTATACTGCTGTGTTTCCGACAGTTACATCAAGTAAAAGGGGTTCAACAAATAAAAAGTAGTAGTTAAGGAGCCTGAGGTGAGTTGTTCTTAATTACTTCTGGATGGTATTATTTACCACATCCTCATACCTGCTTAGGACACAAAAGAAAACGACAATGAAGTAGCCATTCACATAGTTCCACTTTAATATAGACTTAAAGACCTGAACACATCTAGCAATTACATCCAAATATGCAATATGGGAGATGTTTTATCATAGAAGTGAAAGGATACTTGCGTGTTACACTGCCTGCTGCCCTACTAATGAAACGATGTGTGTAAAAGAAGTGGGTGCTGCTGTATGGCGAGCCCAGTTCTCTGGGGGTGAGAAAGACAGATGAGGGTGCAGAGTTGGGAGGAAGTCACAATATTTCATCACGGACAGTATAGGACCAGAGCTGGATAAATTCTTTAAAATATTTATCATAAACCTATTCTCTTCCCAAGAACATGTGATGCCACACATGTGGCAGATGATGTTGTCATCAATTCTGAAAGCTAACTATGGTCTCCCGAATTCTCGTCATCTGAGGTGTTTCTTTTATCACAATTACAAAGATATGCTGTTGCGTTTTAATGGTATAACCAGAAGAATCAGCTCCTTCACTGGCCTTTTTACTGCACCTTGCACTCTGGAATGTCATCTCAGGAAATCAATGAAAGCCTGTGGTCACTTCCTTCTCCCACTGTCCACCTTGCAGTGTGGAATGTCTTAATTCATAGAGAAACAGAGAAAGGTTCACATAACTCTAGGAAGTGTCGGAGCTAATGCTGCTCTGACATTTTGTCAATTTGCATGAAAAAGCCCCCTTCTCCTTTTTCTGACATGGTTTTATTTGGGAATGTCTTGGTACTTAAGAGGCTATTGCACTAATACATTTTAGTGTCAAGTGTGCCCCTTTCTGTTGCCAGCAAAATAAGCATTTGCAATTCCTTTATTTTGTAATCCAATTTTTTAAAATCTTGTTTGGTTTTCTTTTGCTTGTTACTAAGGCCACTGGAAAAAGCTGCAGGTCCAGCTGCAAATGTAGAAACCTCTGCCCATTCCTGTTTTGGTTCATTATATTAACTGGAGCCCTTTGCTGACCCATAACAACCACCTGCTGCATGACAAAACTCTCCAATGTCAGCCTTTCACATTTCTCCCCTCTAAGATACCAAACCTCCTCCTGCTCCATCAAAATTAGGAGAAGACATAAAGAGAAAATCAGCCCAGACGTCAATCGTCAGCCCATCATCCCTATCATGAACTGGAAACCTGCTGGCATCCCTATGGAGGCCCGGGGATCAGTGTCTAGCAGCATGCTGTCTGTCCAAAACAGGCAGGCTGGTGGCTGTCACCCAGTGCCCAGAGAGAGACATCCTCTTAAGGCTGGAACAAAGGTGGCTGGTCCTCAGGGATTACCCATTAGCATTCTAGTTTGTGTGTTTAACACTGGCCTGAATGGAGAGGACAAGAGCCAACACCCTGGCCTATTCTTAGCCAGGGAAGTGTTACTGTTACAGCTGCTAATGCTGCTCTGACTTATGCATATATATACATACATACATGTATATAAGGAAATTATAGTTCCCTTGATCTACTGACATGATGATTTTGATGGAATGTTATGCAGACAAATACAACTGGTGGTTGTATTTGTCTGTTGTATTTGTCTGTTTATTAAATAAACAGACAAATATATGTATGTATGTATGTATGTATGTATGTATGTATGTATGTATGTATGTATGTATGTATGTCTGTCTGTCTGTCTGTCTGTCTGTCTGTCTGTCTGTCTGTCTGTCTGTCTGTCTGTCTGTCTGTCTGTCT
>CAEGAF010193698.1:0-21480 GCA_903067075.1 Micropoecilia bifurca | reverse complement strand
GTGGGTGTTTGTGACTGTGTGTGAGAGAGAGAGAGACAGTGAGAGAGTGAGAGAGAGAGAGAGAGAGAGAGAGAGAGAGAGAGAGAGAGAGAGAGAGAGAGAGATGCCCAAACGGGATGCAAGGAGAAAGAGAGGACGAGGTTTGAGGCAGCTTAACTAGAGGATGGATGGAAAATGAATAATAAAAAAAATCATAGTTTAGATAGTAAAGTAAATCTAAAACTAATCGACTTTAGGCTAAATTTGTGGCCTTTTCTCACCAGTTTTCTCTGTAGGTTTCAGTCTTTATATTCTTCTGCTTAAAGTTTGATGCATTCATCTTTTAAAATACATGAATGCATTATTTGCTAAGTGCTGCTAACTACAGCCTTATATAATATTCACTGCACTGAAAATGTTCCATGTTACATCATGTAACTAAACAATTCAAAGCATTTGTTGTGATTTAATGTGGCAAATTTCAAGTTAGATGAAAGATTGCATTGTTCCCAAATGCTTTACGAATACAAATCTGAAAAGTGTGGCATGCATTTGTATTCAACCCTTTTTACCTTCTGAAATCTCTTATTAGTCAGCAGTGTCCTTGTGTGTAATTTATTCCCAGTTTGCATCTCATTTATAAATTCATCAGATGATTATAAGAAACAGTTTGTCATCAAGCATCATAATGAAACACGCCAGATAGCAGCACAATAAAAGAAACCAAAGCTTCAGGTTGCAACATAAGGAAAAGTGTGAAAATGTGGATATTTTTGAAAGTTATTGTACATATAAGAAAATCCAAAAATATGAACACTGATTTATTTTTGTTATCATAATTTAGGCTAAAACTATATATGCAAATTTGATCTGTTTGTAAAACATGATCAAGAAGCTAAACTTCATTTTGCATTTTGTTATTATGCAGCTTAGACGGCTTAGTTTGCTAAAACTCTTTGCTTTTATCTCTTACAAAGAAAGGAAGAAAATGAGCCGTTTACTGAATCCATTAGTTAAAGTGTGAAGCGGGTTGGAAAACGTGTTGATCATTTTTCAGAAGCAAAATCAAAAACTTAATAAGTTGAATCTTTCAGGGGAATTTTAAAGCTTTTGTTGTTTTTTTTACCAAAATAATTTTGGGTTTAAATTGGTGAAGGAGTCCCTGAATGGTTTCACCTTTATGTGTCAGTAAAGTCTGGCTTTGAATGGAGAAAAAATAAATAAACAAATATGAACCAAAGGATGTGGGAGGAAGAGTCACTTTTTGTATCCTGAAATGTTCAGATTCAGAGTCAATCCTGTTTGTTTACTCTGCTGTGAAATATATAAAGTAAAACATTTGTAGTGAATACGAAGATGGAAAGGAGGATGGGCTGGAGTGTGTGACTGAAAGGCAGAGTGAGGAGGAGGAGGAGGAGGAGGAGGAGGAGGAGGAAGGGGAACGAAGGGGGAGGAGGAGGAGGAAGGGGAGGAGCTGACACCTGCTCAGCAGCCACCAGACAGCTGGACTTTAAAATGCTGAATTAATTTCTTTTGTATCTGCCTGATTATCTCCCATCATGGTTTTCTGTGTCAGTGCAAATGGTGCAGCGTTCAGCTCAGTTAGCTTCACTGCTGCCCGTTAAATCAGCAGTCCAGACAAATCTGGAGCAGATAGTCTAAATGCAGCGCGATGCTGTGTTGTCCTAAACACAGAGACGTTTATTTATTCCCCTTAACATGAGCTGTGATCCCAGCATACGAAGCCCACAGCTAAAAATACATTATGCATGACACAATTTTAAAGGATCACAACAGATATGAGCCAGTAGATGAGTGATTAATGTATTCCTGAGGTTTTTCACATAAGTATGAACTTCAAATGTCCAGTTGGTGGAAGATTTTCCCTCTGATGCTTTGATGTGTGTAAAAACCTGAACGTTTGTGTTCTGACGTTTGTTTAACTGGTTTAAAACACGAAAGGGAGCAACTTTGACATTTTACTTGACCAATAGGGCAAGAAATGTACCGATAAAGAGAAATAGAGAAGAAAGTGCAGATGAAGAGTCTTTCAAAAATCAAGCATATGAAATTCTTTCAAGTTGAGGACAACTTTGAAAAGTGTTTTTTTCTGATTTATCCTTTCATAATATACAAGGTTGCTTTTTCTTTGTGTTTGTTTGTTGTTGTTTTGATTTAAGTTCTACTTCTATAAAGTTTATGGGTAGCTTATCTAGTGAATAGTCAACAAACTCTACCTTCAAATGCTCTTATTTAGTGAAACTAAAAAACAAAGAATCAAATTTTGTCTGTTAACTTTGTGTCATTTTTATAGTTTATAAGTGCTTTAATTATACTATATGATTGATGCTTCCCAATCCATTTTCTTTCTTCCTCTTCTTGAAGCTGTACTTTTATTTTCATAGAGTTTGTCACATTTTTTCACTCCTCTCACAGCTGTTTTCCATCAGCTAATTAGCACCTGTTACCTATCCAGGAATCACTCCTGATGCTATTTATACTTCCTGATCTTCTTACATTCTCCAGTTAATTATCCATTTGAATCCAGTTTAGCTTGTGTTTCCAGAAGTCACTTGTGTCTCTTAGGTTTTTGGATCCTCTTGCATATTTGTGAATCTAATGCCTCAGTGAAAATTTATTTATTATCTCTGGGTTTTTTCAGAGTTTGCCACAGAACACACTGAGAAAACCCAGAGAATCCATGGTCAATGGAAAACACCCTGCAAATACAAAGATATGAACATGACTTCCTGCAAAGCCTGACTTGATTCACCTTTTTGATAAAGTGGAGTTAAAGGAAACAGTTGAAGCTGCTTGTGGTCTGAGGATAGATTCAATACCATCATTCAGATCCTGTTTGAAGTTTGGCTTTGATGTGACTGATTTTATCCACAGAATCTGACCTCAACACACATCTCTGTTTGGAAAACCAACCCCAAATAGGAAGTGCAAATGGATGAATTTTGCAGACTTTGTTGACCCTTTTTATGAACTGAATTTAAACCAGTTTATTCTCTGATTTTTGTTCCTTGACCCTTGAATGTGTCTGTTCACTGCTGAACTCGGCGTGAGGGAAGAAATGTGTCCAATATCCAGACTCCGTTAGCAGTGGAAATGTTTTCAAGCTGTTAAATGAGAAATTAATTCTTAGTAAATTTGTCTGAGTGAAATCCAAATGAAATGATGTCCCACTCAACAGCAGCACTGACTCAAACATGCAGTGAAGCACAGCAGCAGCACAGCAGTTTTTCCAGACAAGCCACAGAAACACATGAGACAGAGTGACGGCCAGGAGATTTTTGTTACTATGAAACAGTAACAGCTGCAATCCAAGAAACTCAAGTCAACAAGGATCTGCTGACTGCATATAATTTTTATTCAATCTGTCAATAACAGTTAATTTTCCTATTCATCCATTAATTTTCCATGTTATTTCTATTCAAGGTCATGGCAGTTTGTCCCATCTATGAGCTGCAGGAGGTGGAGAGTAAATCAGAACCAACACATCTATAATCCATAATGCTCAGTCCTTCTTCTGAAGTCTGATTAGAAATGAAAAATCAACTCCTATATATGTTTAAAGTGCAGGAGGAGATAAATCAACAGTTTCAAATCATATTTCATACATAATGTCAGAAAAATGTTTCAGTGAAATTCTGTTCATTTATAATACAGAGGAGATTTAAATAGATAAGGTTATTCATAAAAAGTTAATTTTATGAATTTAAAATACGAAACTCTGCTTCATTAACATTGTGATTTTTTTCATGATTATGGTTTACAGTTAATAAAAACTCAAAATTGAGTTTCTCAGACTAAATTAAGACCAAAATAAAAAAGAAAATTTAAAGCAGAAACGTTCTTGCATTAAATTAAACGTTGGGGGTGGGAGGAGCTGCTGATTTGACATTTATAAGTGAACCAGTTCTGGATGTTTTCTGGACGGAGGACAAACCACTAAAGGTGGAATCTGGATCCTCAGAGTTCTGCTTCCAACATGTTTAAAGTTTAGTGGAAGAAAAAGGTTTGATAGAAAAGGTGAGGATGTGTTTAAATTTGATTTGCTTTTTCATTCTCTGAACCAGAAGACAGAAAGAACTGTGATCCTACACTGCCACCTGCTGGTCAGCTCGTCTTTACTCGACTTTTCTGTTTGCCACTTCTTTCTTTTTATGAAGGTAATGTGGCAAATAAACCGATTAAATGCTTTATTAACTGTCATAGATCTGACTTCTGTGAATAAATCTAAAGTTTTCTTATTTTTCTTTGTAACTCTAAAAGTAACTGTTAAAAATGATGATGATTCAGATTTTAATTGGAATTTATACAGTCCAGTGTTAAACCACTCCATGCAAAAAGTTTTCTTATCTACCTATTTAATGTTGAATTAATAAAGGAAATTTCCATTATTATCCGTTTATAACTCAAGTCATGAATCTGATCTAAACTGAGCGTTAAAATCTAATCCAACATTTTATAGAGTTATAAATCCCAAATCAGAACAATAATTTGAGTAATACTATCCTGAAAGAAGCGTTAAGATTTCCCTTTAAGCTCATAATACTAATATGACTTTAAATTCATGAAGTTGGAGCTTTAATCTGTGGAAACCATACAGCTGGATGAACAGCAGGGGGCAGCATCGTTACGGTTTAATCCTGTGAAAACCTCATTTTTATCATCAAACTGAAGGTTTTAATATTCCTTAAAACCAGGAGGGTTAATAGGGTCAACATTATATAACTGATTAAATTCACTCTAAAATTAGGTTTTAATATTATTGTGGATTTTTTTGTGCCTAATTATATAGTTTTTGCAAACTGTGGTCAGTCTTTCTATTACCTGCAGCATTCAAGTCCGTTTCTCTGTTTTTATCACATTTACAAACTCAAACTGAAAGTGGAAAAGATTTGTGACAATAAGCTGCTGGATGAGATAAAAACTAAGATTTCAACAGATTGCTCAAAAAACAAAAGTCCCCCAAAAAATCAAAGAGAAGAACAAAATTGGGGTAAATTGGGTGATTTCTCTGTGGAGATGTTTCTCCACATGGGGTGTGTTGCACCCTGAGGTCAGCCTGGAGTTCATCAGGTGGAAGAAAATGGATTGTAAGGCGTGTAGCGATCAAAGACGCAGGTCAACATGCCACACCCTCTGCTCCAACACTAACTAACTCTGAGGGGAAACTCACTGATCCCTGCAAGCAGAGCAGACAGGGGGGTCAGGGGCTGCAGCAGGCTGGACGGTTCCTGGAAAGGAGGAGGAACAAGATGGGGTGAGGAGAGGTAGAAAAAAAACTTCTCTTCCAAGACCTAATGCCATCTGAGTGATATGGAAACAAAACATAATAAGGTTAAGAAAACTCAATAAATCAGAATATTGTCCTGGTCACAGAGTGCAAAAACACAAAATGCTACCAAGTATTTTCATCTAGTTTCTAGTACAAATATATTAATGTGCTTGAAATTTGACAAAACTAAATCACAAGTGACTTTTCAGCAATGAAAATGAATTTATTTTAAGTCAAAAATCCCTAAATATTCATAAAAAGTACTAGTTCCACTGGTGGATAATTTCACATATAACAAAACATTTTCCCTTCCTAAGAGTCCAGAACTGCTCCAGGTTGGGATTTTGACTAATTCATTTGTTCGTCAATTTTATTTCTTGCAGACAAAACTTTTGTTTTTTCTTTAAGAGTTGCAGAAACAGCAATATTTGTTTATTTTCCTAATTTTTAGATATGTCGGGTCACATAACCACTTACTTTACAGCAAAATGAAAACATATAATTTTGAAAAATAAATCTTAATAATCACAGCAGGTTTGATTGTTAGGAAACATTTACTTTACATGTTTTCATCTCATTCAGTTTCTCACCACTGTAGTGAAATGACACACTTTTTTCTGATTGGCCACCATCTTTTGTGCCCATTCATGAATTCATCCATGGAGGAACAATCACAGCTTTGTGTTTCCACTCCAAAGATTTACTCCAGTGGGAAATGAACAACTGGTGTTGCTGGGCGAAGTTTTAATTAGAGACAATGAAAGACGCGACCCTGTCGTTGGGATGGCAGTAGCTGGTTTCGCTCCAGAAAATGATGCTGCATTATCAGGACTTCAGATGTTTCTGTTGATGTTTTTAACCAGGATTCCTTTCAGTCTGTGGAAGCAAAACTTTGAAAATTCAGGGTTTTCTGTTTGTCTTTGATTCAACTGTCTCTTCCCAAAAGATGAAGCAAGAAACTATTGTAGAAAATATTTTGCAGGATGCCATCAGAATTTAAAAACACACATTGTATTCAAACTGAAGTATTGCTGTCTGTATTCCTGTCTACTTCTCTCTAATCTAGAATTGGGTTTAGTCTGTGGTGACATACGACTCTGGTTCCAACTGCCCAGCAAAATGGGCTCCAACAGGAGACTAAATTAGGAGTAAATAATCACCTCATAAATCAAACAAGACATATGGTAAATAGATATACAAGTAAGAAAGGAAGAAAGTCAGTAAAAAAGTAAATTAACTAAAATGTAAAGGAATGAATGAATAAATAAAAGCCTTTATATGTTAGAAAATAGATGGTAGAAAATTAAAAAATGACTAAAACCCAAACAATATTGTCCAGCCAGATTGCAGCGGCTGAAATAGGGATGTAAGTGTATTTTTTCAGTGGTCGTCCTAAGATCGCAGCACCACTACGATCTTAGAATCACAGTGGTGCTGCGATCACAGATCATCTGATTAACTGCGATCATGTGATCACAGTTAATCAGATGAATGGCTGATTAACTGTGAAACTTCAAGCAATGATGCTATCAGGTCTGAGTCCATGAACAGTGGATAATGTGTAAAAATGATCATGGAAGAAGGTCAGGATTAGAAAACATCCTAATGACTGTTGGGAAAGAATCAATGCAATAACAGTGCATAAAACATTAGACATTAGCTGTGTTTTTATTATGAATGCTCACCAAACTTCTATTCAGATAATGTGAAAAAACACAATTTCATAATTGTGGTGTTTCTATTAGATAAGAAACAATTAAAATCACACGTGAAAAGGTTAGTTTAGGTGATAAGTCATTAAAAACACCATCATCCTCCAACTTCCTGTCATATTTATCATAGTTTGTGTTATTAGCAGCAGCCGATTGTTGATCATTCAAGTTGTTTTCATTGCAGTTATGATACGGCCACAAAACTACCTCAACATGTTTAAGCAAAAAAACATGTCGTTTTTTTCCATAACTGGTGTTCCCATTAAGCAAATTTATTTTAAAAATGTAAAATTCCACAATAATATGGAATACGGAATATAGATATAGCTGACCTAGATTTTTAGATATGAGTCAAGAATAAAATATTGAAGGGCTCAACTTGTGTGTTTCTGTCACAATCACTTTCTTCTTTCCTTTTTTCCTTAAATTAGCATTTTGTTTGGTGGCTCCTGCTCTAAGTTGGCCCAGCAGCCACCAGAGTGAGGTAATGGCTTCTGAGGCGTCTGATTGGCTCCTGGAGACCTGCCTGTGGTGGCCCCACACAAAACACAGAACGGGGCTACAAATGGGCTGAGAGCAAACTTCAACCTAAAGGCTGACCCCTCTAGTGTACACACACACACACACACACACACACACACACACACACACACACACACACACACACACACACACACACACACACACTACTCTGAAATTCCTTGCCTTGTCTCCCTCACTGATGAAGGCGGCCATTCATGGCCGGTGACAAATTACTAGTGAAGCATGAGACTAAAGAGACCCCCCATCTCTGTGTTTCTGTCTCCATCTCACTCCATTATGGACTGTGTGAGACTTGTGGGACAGAAAATCATGCAGGACACAAAGGAGTCTTATGTTTAGCTGCCCTGAACAGAAACAGAGCAATGCCAGTTAAGTTTTGTCATAAAAAACTGCATTGTTGTTGTATCGTTTAGCCTGGAAGTTTTCCCTTCAAAGAGGAGCCATATCATGATTTGTCAGGGATATTTTAAGATGGAGTGGTAAAGATTAAAGAAACAATAAGGAAATTTAAATTTTTAATTTTAATTTAGCCAAATTATAAATGGTAGAATATCCAATATTGTGAACATGCATGGTTGTTGATTTGTTCTGGAAATCTGGCATTAAAAGTTAATGCAAAGCATCTCACAGATTCAGAATTAAATCTGAAAAAAGACAAGTAAGCAGAGTTAATCCTCAACAACTAAACAAAACATTTCAAATAAAGTTAATTTAAATTAAATTTTCTTTTTCAAATCAGACTCTTCTGGTCAGAACCTGTTTGCACTACAAACAGGGCAGGCATCTCTTCCTATGACTATAGATATGTTAGCTTGACATTTAGCGTGACATTTTCTTTTCTAATTTTCCAGTAATCTTACATTGTATGATAATTATCACACCAAGTCCAAAAGCAAGCAATACAACAATCTCTCAATGTTTCAAACTCTATGGTTAAGACACCAGTTTCTGAAGTTAAAGATAACATTTACCTCCCAGCATTAACTAGTACCAAAAGTAGCTTATGTAAGTTACCTTTAACTTAGGACATTTAATCCACATATCAACCTGTGTGACGGCCTTGTTCTATCAAGTTCAGGTTTATTTTTAAAGCACATTTCAGCAGCAAGACAAAGTGCTTTACATCATGTGTCATACAGTCACCAATTGTGGAAAAAACTAAACAATAAACATTACATTTTGTCAAATGCAATCAACAGAATAATCAAATCAAATCACAGCCAGATATGCAGACACAGCATATCTGGAGATTTTTATAATTTTCTAAGTACACTGTATGCTAAATTGAAATGACGTCACCTGTCAATCATTCTGGGCGGTTTGTCATCGTACGCATGCGCATTACCAGGACGGGTCGCTTAGTAACACAGGTAGACAAGGCGCCGGGGTTCGTCATTGCTAACGAGACGCGATTACAGATATTTCTATGAAAATAATGTGAATAAAGGTCAAACCTCCTTGTTAGTGGGGAACAAGTAAACCTGGCAGCAGATTGTTTACAGACAGAATCATTTATTATGTTTCCAAAACCCAAACAGAGTCTAGAATAATGGAAGAAATGGGTCAAGACCTGCGGCAGACCAAGGAAACTGATCAACAGCAACCAACACATGTTCGTCTGTAAGAAGGTGACGAAGCAAACTTCACATTTTAACGACACTGACTGTCAAATCAAAGATCAATAAGTTAAGGTAGTTATGCTTGATTTTATGTGTATAGATTCCAATGGTGGCAGCATAAGATGCGCTGCAGTATCTGCGTATTTATTTAAGCACCTTTTTATGCTAATGTTCATTTACTTTGGGCTACTTCCGCATGGGGGCGGAGCCGGAGTTGCGTCATGTCAATTTCACACTAATTGCGCTGGAGTAAACAGGGATGTTTACATAAAAAAAACGCAGACAATCCCAAAATCACAACCAATGAATTCAACTAGTTTCTAGACTTCAGAGGGCTCCTAACCAAGAAAAAGGTAAATGATCAAGTTAACCTTTCAGCAAAAGGAAATACACTTTTTTTGTGCTACAGATATCCATTGAAATAAGAGAAATTAATTCCATATAATCGATATAATTTCACAAAATGACAGTTCAAAGGTAGAAAACAAATTTGCCTTGATCAAACATGATAAAACTAAATATATATTCATGCAGACGTTTCTTAAGAGATGGTTCTTCAAACCTAAAGATGCTGAAAGGGATTATCTTAGCTGGACAAAGGTGATGTGGAGCATGAACACAGATTCCTGCTCCCCAGGAGACGACGGCTGGACGGTTGTACTGCTGGACGGTTGTACTGTCCTGACAGTAATCCTCAGATTAACTGGTCTGGGTCTCGACCAGTCAGCCAGAACAAAGCAGAAATCTATGCAAACCTGAACATGTGGGTCAGTGAGCCAAACCAAACCATTCAGACAGTTTAAGACAGTCTGTCAACCGCAAACAATGTTTCAACGACTGGATTCAGTCATTTCTTGGAACTGTGAAGTGTTGGCAACAATACTAGGAAATATTAAAACTTGTTCTTAGTTGTTCCTGATGAAGGGTCTGTATTGGTACCATGGAGACTTTTCACAGCTGGAATTGTCTGAAAACATTTTAAATACTCGTCTCCTTACATTATCTTGTCTGTTTGAGCTTTAATTAGCATGTGAATGAATTTATGTAGAGAATTTCTGGTATCCTCTAAGATGGCATCACTCAAATAATTTTGAGTGAGAAATTTGCACGGTTAGAGTAGTTGGAGGATGATGCCATCTTTGTTTTATGACTTATTGCATGAAGAAACTTATTCGGGTGGGATTTTAATTACATTTCTTATTTAATGAAAACACCACCATTGTCCACTAATGTTTTTTTGACATTAGTGGACAATAGACAAAGTTTTGCTCACACTTCTAATAGAAATGCAGGTACTGTTACCCATGCAACCTCCCTGGGCAAGATGATGCCCTGGGTGGTGAACCATATTGACCACAGCCATAACTGAGACTAATTACACCTTTAAAAAGTTTGGAACTGTGGAAAAAAACAACATACACGCAAATGTTGAACAAAAACAAGAGATCTGTCATAGTTTTAGCTGCATTTGTAATTCATAATGATATCAAATAATTATGTCTCCACTACATTAATAAAAAAACTTGCTGTTTTGGTAGTTTGACTGCTATATAAAATGTGCATAAAATGCTGTAAAGAACAGCAAAGATTTCATAAATTCATGAAGCTTATAGTCCATCAGAATCTGCAGCAGAACCTCATCTACTCACACACACACTTTACAGTTCATCAGTTTGTCTGCTCTGGAGTTGAAAGGATTGCTAATAATAGTGAGCGAAGTGATGGATCCACATGATTGGAAGCTCTGCTCCTGTTACTGTGGTGATGGACTCCTCTGCATTGCCATTCCTAGCACCGTCTTAGTCTCCACGGTTACATTTGGACAGGAACTGAGCGGAGGGAGGCTGTGGATGGACAGGAATAATAAAGGCAAAGGGGCACAAGAGGGGAAAGAGTTTGGCAAACACTCCAAGTACAGAGTTAAGACTCAGGAACGGTTCCTAAAAAAAATCTTCTCCCAAAGTACTGTGGGTTTAATTTCCAGTAAATCTAGTAGTTCATTCTCTAAATTTGAGGATATCTGAACATAACTCAAGTTTTAAACCTAAATTTACATTTTTAAATGGATCTTAATTGATCAAATAAAGTGAGGGATAAAAATGGCTGCAGCTAAGCTAACCGTTGCTACTTAAATTCCCATCAGAAAGTGAATTACATTAATTTTTGAAAGTGTTTTTGCCGTCCAGCTTTTGCATTTGAACACACAAACCAGGCAGTGTGAGGGAAGCTTTGGTTGAGGTCCACTCAACATTAGAGGAGCGAGGAAAAGAGGAGGAGGTGAGGGTCAAATTCTTCAGTTGGTGGCTGAGAAACGCGGGGGATTTTCTAGAAAGTTTGAACAAGAGAAGAATAAGATCGGATGGTGGGAGGGAATGAACTTGAGTGTTGATGGTCAACTGGGATTGGCTGCTGTTGCTTTGCTTCTCCAGCAGGGGGAAACTAGTTCATGCTGCTTCAGTTTGTAGCTTTTAATCGTTATTTCCTGAGTGTTTTAGTGGAATTTTGGAAAACAACTCATCTGAACACAACGTATAACCAGAGGAACATTGCAGAAACGGTTATATTCATGTGAGGTTTATCATATTTTCATCCTACTGGAACTCGTGGAGGATTTCCTCCATTTTCAGGATTTCCAAGGTCTCAGTTGTTTGACCCAGAAACGTTGATTCCCAGACTGTCTGTGAAAAACGCTGTGATAAGTTTTGTATAAGAAGATAACAACTCTGTCCAGTCACAACAGATCAGACAATGACCACGTCTACTTTCTCTTCTCTTGCATGAAAAAAGTTCTGTAAGTGAAAATCACAAATCTGTCTTTGCCTGGTCACTAGATGACGGTTAATTAGAGAAAATGTATTTCTCTTCATTTTCTTTATCATTCTTCAAGGATAATTAATCTATAAATAAACCAACGTTGCTCAGACAAAATGTTTCTCTTTATTCAGAGAAAGAATAAGCAGAGAACAAAATAAATGCATTACTGTGCAACATCTAACACATTTTCTGTTTAGTTTTGATGAAGCAGAAAATGAAATTCATAAACATTATTGTATTAAAACACAGATGTGACCTGATTCACATTTTAATCACTTATAGATAACAAAATATCACTGTATATCACTCTTTTAAACTAAGTTTATTACCTGCTGAATAGTTTTAATTAACATTTCAATTTAAATGTTTAATTTATTTTACTCAGAATAGAGACTTTAGGTTTCTGATATTTTTATATCAGAAAAAAATCTAAATTTGAAAACACTTTGTATACTTTATTTCTTTTATTTTCCCTACTTAACCCAAAGTATTTCTAAATATTAGTTTTAGTTTCCATCTAAACAGAAACTGTGGGAATCCAGCAGAAAGTAGCAACACATTTTGGGATTATAATTGCACTTTGACACATTTTAAATCAATAAAACAAAATCTATATGTAAAAAGTGTTGAGGAATATAGACTAAAATATACATCATGATTTCCTCTGGTTTTATAGAATATGCAACAACAGTTTTTGGTCATGAAACTTAAACATTCATCATCAAATTTCACAACAGTAATTATATCAGGTAGTTCAGCTGTTGTGCTTCTCATCATAACGAATCTGATTCTCCACATCCATCAAGTAGAAGCATAAAGTGACAAAACTGAAACACCAGTTAATGTTTCAGTGAAGGCAGAGTCTAACATTTCCCTTTTATTTGATTCCAGCAGATACAAAAACACTAAAGAGTTTAAATTTTCCTGAGGATAAACCTGCTACCATTCTGCACTGGAAGCACATTTGGAGTACGACTGCTGGTCCAGGTAGAGAACCGAACACACCTGGCGGACCTTGCAGCTTCCGTCACAGACGATGCTGCTGTTGTAGTCGACCATGAAGTGGCTGAAGTATTTATCGAAGGCTTTGCTCTGCGGCAGCAGGAAGCTCAGGCCCAGCTGAAGCAGACTTTTGGGCTGCAGGTCGCTCAGTCCAAACGCCTCAGTCATGATGTATTCCAGCCTCCAGTCGGACCTTTGTTTCTCGTTGGCTTCCGTCAGATTCAGATAGTACTGCCAGATATCCTTCAGAGGGACAGAAAGAGCCGCACAGAAGGAGAGACAAAGAAAGAAAGCAAAGCCAGTTTGAAAGCCAGAACCAGGTTTTGTGTTCTGATTGGCACCGTGATTAATCATAAAATCACATTTAGCTTCCCTCTTTAAACAGAGATGAAGGGACATTAGAGGTTGAGCTTAAATCCGTTTGAATACCTGCTTAAAAGAAAATAAGTCACAAATCTTCAATTAAATATGAAGTTCTTTATGCATCAGAACAGATTTATACACGAACAAGGAGTCAGAAATAACTGACTTATAACTGTTTTATGTTACAATAAATAATTTTTGTCCTCTCCACTCTTTGAAAATTCATTTGCTTTAATAAAGTTGCTGCCTGGCTTTAAAGTTGATACTGAAACCTTCATCTTGATATCAAAGATCCTTTTTTACCCCAATATGAGAGATGTAGCATTTTCCAAAACAGTGCTGTCAATACTATTATATGCTCATTAAACCTGTCCTATTTGTATGAGATAAAAGTAAACAACTAAATAAAGCTTTTAGTTCGTTAAAACCTTCTTACCATGACACTGTAGTCCTTGTTGCTGTACAGATACATGCGGAAACCTGGGTTGTTGGAATACGGCTCCCAAAAACTCTTGATGGGCGTAACAGCCGGAGACACAAACAGAGAATTCACTGGATATCCTGCAGAAACACAACCAGATGTCCTGTCACTACACCATGAATATCCATCTAAAGATATGTTATTCACAATTTAATTTCAAATTATTTCCTCTTATTTCCTCTTGGCCAAATAATTGTTTAATTTGATCTATAATGGCTGTAATACTGCATCACAGTAAACAGATTAGCTTCAGGTAATAACTGAGAGTTGCTTTAACAACCTTAAAACAACACGACTAACCTTCAGTTCTCTTAATGCAATGTGTGAGATGGATATTAAAGTAAACCATTAAAATGAGACAGCAGGTTTGGGCATCAAACGTCTTACAGGCTGCAGTAGAACCACTGGGGTCAGTTAAAGTAACAGTCAGCGTGTTCAGGTTTTCCTTGCCTTGCTCGTCCAGCAGCACCATGATGCTGTCTCTGTGGGTGTGGCCATAAAACTGCCCGGCAACAACATGGCTGTACTTCCTGAAGATGGCCACCAGCCTCTCATTGTGGCTCTTTCTGATGGCGGTGGTGTTCCCGGCAAAGGGCAGGAATCCCACCGGGACGTGGGCGATGATGTACACCTAACGGACAAAAACGGTAAACTACAGGGGTTAAACTGACCGATCACACTGGGTTTAAGGTCAGAGTTCAAACCTTCTCTTTGCTCTGAGCAGATTTCTCCAGAGTTTTCTCCAGCCACTCAAACTGGCCGGCTGGGTCGGTCATGTTGATGGTGACCTGGTCAGGTCCGTAGTACAGGATGGTGTTGAGGCTCAGCAGGCGGAGGCCTGGTTTCACCAGCTGGGAGTAGAAACCACCTGCAGGACCGGATCACAAAGCAACCAACAGAAAAACAAACCTTTAACATGAACCTATTAGGGATTAACAATAAAGTCAATTGGCAAGAAGTATAAACTGCAAAATGTTCATGTGATTTCATGAACATTGATACACATGAAACCTGCTAATACCTGGTTTACTGCTGCTTCTCAAAACTGAAGATTTGCTGATTTCCTGTCCTAAAATTTCACTGATTTTTGCAAAACATCAAGACATACAAAAATCTGAATATGATTAATTGGTATTTCTAACCATAATAAAAATTGTGCATTTGGATTACAACACAAAATGACCATTGGATAGCAGATAAAAACATTGTATGTCATATTACCTCTCCTAGACAACTGTTCTCTGAGATTAAATCTGTTTAGGTTTCAGGCTCTAAAGTGAAACTGAACTGGATCTAATAAAAACATGAATCAGAACATCAGCTCAGTTCCACAGTCTGGTTCATTTCCCAGCGTTTAAAACATCCTGGTTGGTGTGGAAGGTTTTAACGCACCTTGTGAGAGAGTAGTGAGAGCTTCAGGCTCCAGCCAGCGTCTCCACAGAACAGCAGCTGCTTTGTAGATGTCGTTAGTCGAGTCTGGCATCTGGTCCTAAAACAATAAGTACATAGAATAAAGGACACCCTAATCTGATCTGATTTGGTTATAAAACAAAAGAAAATAAGTCACAAATCCTTAATTCTTCTGTTAAAATAAAACAATCAGTATGAAGTTCTTTATGCATCAGAACAAATTTATACATGAACAAGGAGTCAGAAATAACTGACTTATAACTGTTTTATGTTGCAATCAATTATTTTTTGCCCTGTCCACTCTTTGAAAATTCATTTGGTTTAATAAAGTTGCTGCCTGGCTTTAAAGTTGATACAGAAACTTTCATCTTCATATCAAAGATCCTTTTTGACCCCAATATGAGAGATGTAGCATTTTCCAAAACATGCACCCAGTAATCAAAAACATAACCAAACTTGAAGTTGGTTATGTTAATAATAACATTAATACAATCTCTGCTACAGATTTAATTAACTGTAACAGAGTTGCCAAAAAAGATGATCTCAAGTTTAGTGTCATTCAGTTTTAAAAGGTTTAGGGACAGCCACTGTTTGACGTCTTTTAGACACTGCAGTAAAAGGTCAAATTAGTCTTTTCCAGCTTTTATTGGCAGATTAATCTTCAAGTCATCAGCAAATGAAAGGTTGTGACCCCAAAGGCAGCAGTGCAAACAAAGCTGGGCCCAAAACTGGACCTTGGGGAACACCTGGGCTAAGGTTTCCAAACTAGAAGAAAAACCGTCCCCTTCTTCAGGGCTACTTGAGTCCACAGCCTGGTGATGACTGGGCTACACCTTCATCCTTCCTCTCTGTCAGGTGCCATGGTTACCTGTGGCCAGTAGTCGTGGTTACCTGTGGCCAGTAGTCGTGGTTACCTGTGGTCAGTAGTCGTGGTTACCTGTGGCCAGTAGTCATGGTTACCTGTGGTCAGTAGTCGTGGTTACCTGTGGCCAGTAGTCGTGGTTTCCCAGTGCAGGGAAGACGGTCAGGTTGGGGAAGTGCTGAGTGATGGTCTGCGTCATGTTACTGATCACCTGGACCACCAGGTCAGTAGACAGCTCATCTGGAGGGACGTGAGGTGGACTGTCGCTGTGAGACAAAGACAACCTGAGCTGGACGTTCTGCTTAGGTCATTAAAAAACCTGTGAAATTTACCTAAACTGATTTATAGCTCAAACTTAAGTCATTAACCTTCTAAAAACCCACAGAAGAGAACATGAAAGGTGATTGTTTCGTTAGCAAAAGAGGAAGTGATGATATTTCCTCTTCACATTACATCCGTTTTTTTTTACAGGAACAAACAAAAATCCCAAATGCTGAGCTAAACTTTCTAAGCAACATGAGAACATTGGTAGAGATAGAAAAAATGATGAGTTAATCCTTCTTTATCATATAAACAGAATAATAAATGTTTATTTATAAATACTAAATGTTTTGTTACAGATTAAAATTCATAAAATAAAAAAATTGCATTTTGAGGTTTTATTGTCTGAGTCCAGACAATAAAGAAGGAAGTGAAACTTTGCTTAGTCATATATCCAAGTTTTCTCTGTTCCTCATATCAGTAGAGTTATGAACAGTCAAGTAGATTTTTAAAAAATGTTTATGTTCTCTGGTGTTTCTTTTCAGCATAAAATTAAAGACAGCTTTACAGAAAAAAACTTAGATAAAGCAAATCTTTAATTATTTAGCCATGCAGCATTTCTGACCAACTAGATGAACTGAGAAACTGACCTGAAGTGATCAGAGTTTAATTACTTTCCCAATGTTATAGAGTGAATTGTTCCTTTTAAAGATCTTAAAGTTCCCAGGTTTGGATATTAATTGCAAAAATGTGACATTTCAGTTTTATTTGACCTGAAAACTGTCTGTTTATGGTGGAGATACAATGACTGATGGGCTAATAAACAACTTGGATACTGAGCCTGTAACGTCTTCATTCACTGTAATGGACATGGAAATGTTAAAGCAATTAAATCATTCAGAATGAACCACATTTATTCCCAGAACCATTTTTTCTGTTTTAAAGAAGTTTATCTGAGATCCACAACAACAGAAAATGAGAAACAGAATGTAAAACTGCTGATACTTTTAGATTATTTCTATTGCCGACAAACATCAACATTATCAGTGTTCAGCACAATTTTACCTCAAGGTAAAGCCACTAAAGGCCAGAACTATAAAAAAAAGAAATCATAAAACCAGTATTTCCTCCATCGCTGACAGACACCATGTATCTGTACTGACCCGGTCCAGATGATGAAGTCCTCTGGCTGTGTGAGAGGCGCCATGTTGGCGAAGGCCGACTGGATCAGGCTGTAGGGCGAGTCGCACAGGAAGTCTCCGTACAGGCCGGCGTGCGCGGCGGGGGCCCCTTTAGAGGAGAAGCAAACCTTGGTGGGGTCCTGGGCCAGATGGTAGCTGGGGTCCAGGTGGAGGTCAGTGATGTGCCAGAACCTGCCTGCAAAAACAGGACATGGGATCATATCAATAGAAATAATGACATATCACAATCAGTTTTAGCATGACCACATCCTGAAACACCTTTGACCTCCTACTGACCTTTTGTTTTGTTTATAACACATCTACTGAAATCAACTATTTCACTTTTAAAAAATGAATTTCTTCATGATTTCTAAGACTATCCAAGAGCCAGAAGTCTGGTTTTCTCCTTTAATTTTATTAAAACAAACACACACACACACACACACACACACACACACACACACACACACACACACACACACACACACACACACACACAGGCAGAACTTCGTTTAAAACTCTTCCAATTCTTACATATTTGCATTTGGAATAAAATATTCACCTTCAACAGCAGATTGTAGTTTTTAGTCAACTTTAGTAGAGCCTTTCTAACAATTCGGCAGGTGAGTAATGAGCTAAAAGTGGATATCTATATTTATATATCCACTTTTATTGGTTTGGCTAGAACCTCTGCGTTTTATGCCGTTTAAAACCGCAAAGAGAAACGTTAATCTCCACAGACTAACCCGTCCTGCACACTTTAATCTGCATGTTTCTCTGCATGTTGATAAAACCTCCAGTTGTGATTAAACCAGGAGTTTTTCACTCACCTGTTCCGGACAGGTAGCTGCTTCCGGTCGGAGCAGCTGAGCCTGGAGCCGCTGCGCACAGCAGCAGGAACAAACGAACCACCGGAGCCATGAGGAGAGGAAAGTAACGCAACTATTGTTCTTTACATGGGTTTATATGAAGTACAGCAGCCGATCACTTCTAGGAAGTAAACAGGAAGTAGTTCGATCAGCTGATCAGCTGACTGGTTCGGTGCTGAAGGGGAGGAAACCCGGAACACGTGCTGTGTTTACAATATGGCGGATTATTCAAGCTGTGACAACAAACCAGGTAGTAATTTGACTTTTATACCATCTATGTTTATGATCGTAATGGCCAAAGTACCTTTTATTATTTTTTCAGCTCAGTAAATATAATTTATTATATGCGTGAATACATAAACATATGTTAGCTTCAGATATTAGAGACCTTTAAGGATAATAACTAAATAAAATTTGCACACTAATCTAATGTAGATAATCAAAGTTTATTTATTTACATTTATGATCTTATGTTAAAAATATTACATAAGTTTTCAGTTTTCTTGTTTATCCTCATAAAACTACTTTATACAAACACTGATTATGTTTGGGATTACAATATATTCTTCTAAAATGAATCTGATTTAGAGTAAAATTTAAATGAAATTAAAAAGAAGAGCATTTAGTCATTGATTAATACAGTCAGAGGAACATTTCAGCCAAAACTCATTCAAAATGGCTGCAGTAGTTAAAATGTAATGCATGAAGTTTAATTATCCCAGTAATCAGCCTGATCCTGATCCTCCCTGTTTCAAAGGGTGTCACTGATATAAACTGACTGCTTCACATTTCAGCTTCCACACAGAAAATGAGCTACAAAAACAGCTTAATATTGTTTTGCAATGAAAAACATAAGTGTTTTTGTCGTTGGATTAACTTTATGGAGAAAATACGATGTGCGATATTGTGAACTATTTGTATTAAATCATTCATTTTAAGCAAAGTACACATGAAAACACAGGAAATTTCATTTCTTTATTTCATGTCTTACACAGTGTTGCAAAGTCGTTCCATTTGTCATGACAGAAATGTATTCATATAAAAAAAACATTTTATAAAACATGTGCAGCTTGCAGATCTTTTACATGTGGAGGAGAATGAAGTGCAAAGAGCAAACAGTCCACAATAATTATAAGATGGCGGCGGGTTGGTGGTGCTGTCAGGTGGAGCTTCATGCCTTTTCATAGGTGCGAACCGCATGGATGTCCTCAAAGGTCAAATTCTGCACAAAACACACAAATATGTAAGAACTTTGGTCTGGATTAGACTTAGTTCAGACAAACATAAAAATGAATTTTAGATGCAGTCAATGATTTGCTCTACTTGTGCTTAAAGGTCATTAATTTGTCCACATAACCTAATTTATATTTCCAACATTTAAGAAACTGTTGTTTCTTTATGGAAAAACAATTCACAATGTGTAGAAGAAGATGAACAATTGGACAATATTTTACTTTAAGCTTTTTTTGGTCAATTTTATTGATTGAGCCACAAATAAAAGTCATTAATGTAGAGAAAATGTGCATGTTGTGTCTTTACCATGATCATTTTGCCGTCTTTGATCTCTCTGACGAACTTGGTCTCTTTGCCGTCCCACTTCTGGACGTGGACCAGTTTGTCCCCATCCAGAGTCACTGTGGACTAAAAGCAACAAAATAAGAGTCTCAATGTGAAAAATCCTCAGATAAACCAGAGTAAAGCTGCTGTTTCTTCTCCCGATAGTTTAAGATATTAAGTTATAAAAATCACACAATTTTCAGACATGGAAAGAAAATAAACCTTTATAGCTTGGAGAAAAGTTTTACGCTTGTTCTCAAAGTGTCTGTAAATCGTTTTTTGATCTTAAATCACATTTTGTTGGCTTCAATTGCTCATATTTAGACAGTGAATGTCTTCATCTCTTACTGTGACTTGCTGAATAGAATGAACTACAGCAGTGTGTGTGTGTGTGTGTGTGTGTGTGTGTGTGTGTGTGTGTGTGTGTGTGTGTGTGTTGTTTTCTGGGCTCTTACTTTGCAGTTTCTGTCGTCGGCGGTGGTTTCGTCGAACTCGTCCCCCAGCGTGAAGCTGATCTCGGTGTTTTTGAAGGTGCTCTGGGTTTGGATCACCACCTTGTCTCCCTCCTGGCTGATGATGACGGTCGGCTTGGTAACGTTGCCGACCTGCCTGGTGGCAAAGCCGACACCTGGGCAGGAGAAACGGGGATGAGAGTCTGTCAAACCTCTTCAGTATAAATGTGCAGTTTTCATTCAAAAATAACCTGATTTGTTTTGTATTTGCTCATAATAGGTATGAAAAAGTCTCACCAAGTGCTTTCATGTAGTCATCGAAGTTCTCGCTGTCGACCAGTTTCCAGGTGGCACAGAAGGCGTCGACCATGGTGAAGGTTTGAGGGACAGAGTTTATCTCCACAGCACACTGACCAGGCTGCAGCTCTTCCAGGTTCACTCCACACACTTATCATCCTGCCTCTTATTATTATGCACACATGGGGGCGGGGCCAGCATCGCATTGGCTCAGGAGATTTTAGCTCAGCTGTGATTGGCTGTTAAACTGGGTCAAGTTCTTTGACTAGAAAATAAAAAGTGAATTAGCCCATTTGTGTGTTTAACAATGTAATTACTCTTTTTGTTAGTCACGTGGTGTGAATACTCTATAAACACGAAACAGATTTACATTTAAGAGGAGCAGATTTATCTTTATTTGAAATTCTGGTTTGATGGATGTGGGAAAATAAATCTACTTAGTGGGGAAAAGTAAACACTACAGTTAGCTTTGAGCTCAGATCAGTATTTTGAGGGTAACTGAATGTAAATCTGCATCAGATCAGACACAAACTTCTGCTGCATGTTTGTTTTAAAGAACTTGTGTATTTTCATCCATTCGTGGCCTTTAGCAGTCGAACCGTCTGCTTCCTGCAGGGGGTCGGCGCTCAGGGACAATCACTTTGTTTGACAGTCTATTGTCCTGAACCGCATGAACGCTACCCTGCACAGAACCAGACACAATATATTCATACACACACACACACACACACACACACACACACACACACACACACACACACACACACACACACACACACACACACACA
>CAEGAF010193645.1:0-12780 GCA_903067075.1 Micropoecilia bifurca | reverse complement strand
AAAGAATTTTTAAAAGTTCAAACAATAAAATACCTATTTAATATTAATTACAAATAACTCTTATGAAGTTAAAAAAAATACTCTGTTGGAGTTAATTTTAAGATTTAACATGGAATTATGTTAGTAAGTGTTAAATGATTAACTCCAGCAGATTTGATATCTGACCCTTTATAAGAGTTAAGGTACCAACTCTCCAAAAAGAGTTAGATTAACACTTTCTGGTGTGGACCCATACAGACACTTTAAAAGTGTTGAAATCAAATCTGACAGTT
The DNA here is from genome assembly GCA_903067075.1 of Micropoecilia bifurca. Classification (NCBI taxonomy): domain Eukaryota; kingdom Metazoa; phylum Chordata; class Actinopteri; order Cyprinodontiformes; family Poeciliidae; genus Micropoecilia; species Micropoecilia bifurca. The sequence continues at coordinate 12,508 of CAEGAF010193645.1, read as the reverse complement.
AATCTGGGCCTGCTGGATTTGCTGTGTAGGTAAATACATCTTTTTACCCAACTAGAGTGGTATAATAATTCTTGTGTTGGGATATGTGGCAGTGGTCTTGCGATCGGAAGGTTGTAGGTTCAATTCCATCTTCCTCCTGCCACATGTTGATGTGCTCATGGGCAAGGCCCTTAACCCCAAATTGCCTACTGAGCTGCATATGAGTGTACAAATGTGTTTGTGAGTGTGAATGTGACTCCAGTGTAAAGCACTTTGAGTGGTCAAAATGATTGGATAAAGCGCTATAAAAGTTCAATCCTTTTACCATTTATGAGTTTCAATCCAATTTTGGGTCAATTTAACCCAACGTTTGGTTAGTTGCCATGACCCAATGTGCTGGTCAAACCATCACTGGGTTAAAACAACCCAGGGCTGGGTCATATACGGACCGGCCATATTGGGTTATTTTTAACCCAGCACTTTTTACTGTGCATGGCTCGTGTTTTATAGCGCCACTCAAAACAGTGTCGCTAAACTGATACAGCAACCTTCTCCGCCCCAGCTTTCAGCAGGGAGTTGGGGAGGAACGTGTTGCTTGATAAGTCTGGGCAGAGGTGCACCGAGAGGAACGATGACTTTAAGCCGTTATGACACCGGGGTCGTTACGAGTCTGCCGTCAGGTGGACGGACAAACCGGCGCGGCCCTCGGCTCAGCCTTCGTTACTTCCTTGGGATCAAGCTGCGGCCTTCGCGGTCGTCATAAACACTTAGCACGCGCAGCGCCTCCGGTAGAAACTACAGGAAGTGGTCATCACAGCCAGGCCTCACCTCACCCTTGGGGACGACGCCCCCATAACATCCTGCCTCTTTTTAAAGACTGACTCAGTCTGTTTATCCGAGTCCTGCGTTGAGCTTTTGACACATCAGTCGGAGAATTGAGTTATCGCTTTAACGACCCATGGAGCGCGTGAGCAAGTCTCACTTTAGGCCCGTTTCATCGTTGGCAGGAAACAGATTTTTAACAAAAGCCAGGTGCCAAGTGTCGATAACAAAGCGCTCTAATTGGAATTGAAAGAGAAACGCGGCTCATTCCTCCCGGTATTCTCTGGCAATAAGATGCTTTCCCTTATCCCCCGCACATGGCGCGCGCGCTGCGAATTTCTGGATCTGCACGCGGCCTCCACTCCCGCCGATGACCCGGAGGAAAGCGGCGGAACAGCGACAGCGCTTTGCACAGCTCTCGCGCGGCTGATGAGCTGTAATTATGCTTTTAATTATTTCTGCGGGGCGATATGCTCTGTCGACGTGAAATCTTTCCCCCCACCTTCTCCATGTCCTCCATCCTGCGTGCAAATTAAGTCGTCGGGTATTTTGAAAACACTCGGTGATGAAACTCTCCAGTGAAGTCCGCTAATTACTGCGCAGCCTCGTGTCAGCGCCCTTAGAAGGGAGCTTTGATGTCTCCTTAACCAGGCTGGTGATCAAGGCTGCGCATCGCGTGTGATTGGCTGTAATTGGGACAAGTTGTTTAGATTTTTTTAAAAAGAGACAGAGAACGTGAGAGGGAGAGAAAAAGAGGAAAAAATACGTTGGCTGTGTGAGGGTTGGTAGGTTGCTGCTGTATGACTTTGATGGCTGCTTCGAACAGCCACAGCTCCCAGACTCCACCCCCCCCCCACCCCCCATCCTGTGCCCACGGGGTGAGGAAGCCTTGTCACTTATTAAGGAGGCTGTTGCCATGAAGTGACAGATGTCCTGATGTGATCTGTCTGCATCTTTGGCCTCCATCTGTCTTGTTAGTACACATAGTTAAGGATGGTGTGAGGAGACAGAGCTGTTCTTCTTTCATATATGCTAAATGCATTGGAAGCCCAAGCCGGCTCCCCTGGCAAACTCTTTGACAACAGGCTCGCAGCTCGCAGCTCTTCTTCTTCTTCTTCCACCTCCTTCATTTTCAAGGCTTCCCTTCCCTCCACCACTGCATGGCCCTCTAGTTCAGGGTTCGTTGCCACTGAAACATCTCCAGAACTGTTTTTATTTTATTTTTTTTGCTCTGTCTTTTGCTCCCTGCTTGGCAGAGGAAGCGGATTGCACTGGTAAAACAAACTGTTGCAATTCAACCAGTAAAATCACTGAAATAATTAATTTGACGAGTGTTTAGTCAATATTTTGGCAGACCTTTAACAGCTAAAAAAATACAAATAAACAAGACACCTTAAATGTGTTCAGTTTCATGTCATTATTTAGAGGGCAGTATTCTGTAGAATCGACATTTTGGGGTTTACTTCATGTTATAAAGTTATTCACTCATCAGAAACATACCTAGAATGTTGCTTTGATTCTTTTATACATGTTTGAGAAATCTTTTAATCTCCCGTGGCAACCATTCAGCTTTACAAAATGCCTGGGTGGAGCTGCAGTTTCCATGCTTCTCTCCCCAATTTAGCTCCTTCAGACTAGCCAGCAGCAATTAGCAACACCTGGTGGACCTGTGTATCTGCTGAACTCATTGTTGCTTGCATTAGTTGTTTTAAACAACTGAAGATGAACTTGACTGCTATAAAATGGAACCATATGCCTAGAGAATAGATAATGCTGTCCTTGTAAATAACAAATTCAACATTTATTTTCTTTTTCAAACCTCTCTGGATAATTTTATTCAAATGAATTAATATAATTACTCAACTAAATCAATTTACAGCTGTTCTACACTAATTTCAGAGCAGGGATCTGCAACATGTGGTGAAGGAGCAGCAGGCAGCACTCTGGACCTTCATCCACGACTCTTAATAACTTTGACTAAAAATGATAATTAACCATCTAATGACTTATTTATAATAACAAAGGCTAATTTTAGCAGTTTAAAAAAAATTACATTTAATGTCAACAGCAGAATGACACGGAAAGTGCCAGCAATATGTTCTTTAGATCTGTATTTATTAGGTTGAAAAGAATGTGTTTTACATCATTTTTCACAAATTATGTAGATTACTTTTTCCATTGAGAAAAAATATATATATATTTTTTTGCACACGTTTTATTTCTCAGTATTTTAAAGCCTAAAAGTAGGAAGAAAAATGTGGCTCTCTAAAAACGATAAAAGAATTTCCTATAGTAGATGCTTATCAAAAGTTATTGGTTGTTTTTCTTCATAAAGCCGTGTGGCGTTTGTTCCTCTAAGAGACAGTGAATGGACTTGTGCTAAACAAGTCCATTCACTGTCTCTTTGCTCTAGTTCATCCTAATTTTAGGAGGAAAAAATGGGAACCAATCAGTGATTTAAGGCGTAAAAGTTACAGAAATCACACCAACCATTTGAAATGTTTTCTAATTAGGTGAGGAGTAAAAACCTTTTCCTCTGACAGCCACAGATGGGATGTGTTGTTCCCAGGCAACAGTTGTTTAGCTTGCTGGCATAAGGTAAAGCAGTAATGGAGGCAACTACAGGCGGCCTTAAAAGATGCTGGAAATTGTTAAATGATGTCATTGAATAATTTACGTTTTACGGCACTAAGTAACAAATGTCCTTATATACCCTAAAAATGTCTAGAAGGACAGATTTTTGTTAGTTTTGATTGATTTTATTTAAAACTAAATGAAATCAATTACTAGATTTCATTCGGTTTACTGGAGTTTGTTTTGTTTTTTAACCTTATGACCCAATCAGGAGATTGCAACAGGTTACAGTAACACACAATTGTGACTGGATGAAACTTCATGAGCACCAGGCTTTTGTGATGACTGCAGTTGGGTTGACTTCTGTGTGTAGAGAATAGAAATGAAAGCGCTGTGATTAGTCGAATGTGATAGTCTGAGCAGAAACTGCTTGTGTGTGTTGGTGCTAGTTAAGAAGAAAAAGAACGAAATGTACCAGATAAAGCTGGATAAAACATTGCAATTCTTGCTCCAAATCAGAAATGACTCATTTCTTAACTCTTACTAAGTTAATATATTGAGTCATAAAAACCCCATAAAATCATCTCAGCCTTCCTGTTCAGATAAACAACTGACTGCACAAAGATTTCAATTCTACTTTAAATGCTTAGTTAGGATTTGATAACAAATGACTCATATTTGAATTTAACCGCTAAATTACATTTCCAAACTAATATACTTGATTAAAATGGCTAATATTTGAAACCCTGCAAAAAATCCCTTTTTATAGTGCAGAGGCTCGGGTCTTAGGGTGCGCATCTCCTTCTCACCTTCTCCTCCTCCCCCCCTGCTCTCCTCCTCACCCATCCTAGGAGATTCAAATCCTTTTAGCTTCTTCCTCAGGTAAAATTGCCAAGGACCTTGTGAGCCCTGGGTTCCCCTGGAGGTAAAATCTATAATGGAGTTTTGATATGAGCAGGAACAGCCTTGAAAATGGACTTCTTTAACTAGCTGGCTGCCTCGCAGAAGGTCAGCAGTACTCCAGGTGGACACAACATGCCACAACTGTGTTAGAAAAAGGCAGAACAAAGGAACAGTTTTACTCCAAAGACAGTGACCTGCAGACACTGTTGTAAATAAAAAAAAAATCAAACAGCTATGGTGCTTTTCTGAGGGAATTATTTCGACATCACTTCCAGTATCACCACCAGGACGAACGCCGGTGTGCATCTCAGTGGGAGTGGGACAGACGGCCTCTCATTTAGGGTCATCTCCTTGTAGAAATGTTGGAAACAGTCAACAAAATGTTTCTGGAAAGAAATAAATAAAAAGATGAAGAAAGAAAAAGACCCGGCAAAACATATAAATAGATTATTACTTTATATTTGGTGAATATTCTTTCCTTCTTGTTTTAATACTTTCACCAACAGAGAGAGGGCACCAAAAGCTCAGTTTTGAACCTAGGTCTGTTGAGATATGCTTGATAGATGATCTGAAGCTCTGTGTGTATTTAACAGTAGCTGTATATTGAAATGTTATGATAGCCTTTAACTTTAGCTACAGGGTAGGATTACACACACATGCACGCACACACACACACACACACACACACACACACACGCACAGAAATGTGGTTATTAAACATTTAAATGTTTTAGCTTGCAAGACATTGTGTATTAATAATGAGATAGCATCAATCTGTCCATAGCTGCCCAGCCCTGCTCAGGAGAGCAGTGTGTGCATCACAGTGAGCGCAGCGTGCAACACGTAAACGAATGGAGGGAAAAACGGCAATGCACCAGAGAAACACACACACACACACAGGCGCGCACACACACACACACACACGCAATATGCACAAAAAGGAAATGGTCAGTTGGAGACCGTTAATAATCCTGAAGTGGCTAAACAAAATAACACAACAATCGCAGGAATTAAATTTAATATGTAATGTGGTTCCTATTAAAAAATACCTTAATTGTCCCTGTTAGTTAACTTCTAGAGTATCAAAAATCTGATCATCTAATTTGGTCACTCAAGCTTCTTCATCCCTGGCTAACTTGAGTTCATAATTTACTTAAATGCTGAGATTCTGCCCATTTGAGATCCTTGTATTGTTTGGAAAATTTAATTTAATATATTTTATGGAATATAATTTGTTTTGACAAAAACAGACTGGAGGATTTTTCTAAATTATCTGGTTTTACTATGCTGTAGTCATATTATAAGTGGTATGCACTAAGGGACAAATTTTTAAAAAGTACCATAAGACATATGTTAATTAAAAATACACTGAAACTAAAGTAAGAAATGAGGCAACTCACTAAAAATACAACACATGAATCATGGAGAACATGGAAACAGCACAAAAGTTCCTATTGGAAGTGAAGACCACCAGTGTCTGCGTTAAGATTTAGGAGAAAATCCACTTAATGGAAAACCTGTATGAGACCAAAAAAGGGTAATAAACAAATATTTTTATGACACTATACATCTCTTTTAGCACCAAAAACCCCCATTCAAACAAGCCACCCTTACCGCTGGAAACGTATGTTTGATGATTCACATCAAGATAAAGTTACTGCCGTCGTATGTCAAGAAACGAGCAGCAGCTAATAGCAGAAACACTGAGATTTAGGAAAAACACACCTTCGGATGAAACCTTTCTGGATCCATGATGCAATGGCTCTGTGATACGAGGATAACTGAACAGTAATAATAATTAGATCAGGGATTGAGGTATGAAACATCCCATCTGAACAGCATGATGTAACGATGGAAACAGCAGGCAATCAACCGCTAGGTGTAGGGCCAGTGAATGTCTGCTGCAGTGAAACATCGTTATAGATATGTGTATAGTTGTTTTTTCTATGAAAGTCATGATGAAGCAAGAATTAGAGATGATTTGAATGAAATAGTTAGGGTTAGCGCTAAGGTTATCGCTAAGGCTAAGGTTGGTTTTACAGTTTTTTTCCCTTTTTTCCCTTTAGCATCAGCAGCACGATTCCTATTCTTCCTTGGGTCAGCTTACATAAAAAAGACAGATTACATTTACAAAAAATAAAACATATTAAGTATTAAGTATTATATAAGTATTAAAATATTACATTGTATTTTCCATTGCTTAAAGAAAAACAGACTTTAGTTTAAGATAGGGAGATATTTTAGATTTGTATAGTGTCATTTTGAGTGCAGTCTACTTTATCTTGTACTATAATACTGTAATACATAAAGTGCATACATGTACATACATGTGCAATAATATCTCTACTTTCATAAATCTACAAGCCCCTACATAGTAGTTGTAAAGTAGTTCGGTGAGGCTTTTAGACTCATTTCTTTCGGTGTGTTTAAAGACCACGGGATCAAATGAGGCTAAATAATTTTGTTAATAATTTTAAAAGATGACGTTCAAAAAGGATATTTTTAAAGTAACACAAACTGATAGACTCTCTAATCTGTTACCCTAAATAAAAAAAAAGAATGAATAAGCGTGGGAGGTCAGAAGCGTTCTGTTCTGTATGAAGTATTTGCTAAACATAACTTTAAACTGGTGGTAATCTATGTTGTGGTGCTCTTTGAGTTTTGGTTCACTTAACAAAACATGTTTATGACATGAGGAGTTCGGTGGTTCATGATGGTGATAATAACATCAATATAAGCAGATAGGAGTGGAAGCAAAAGTATCATTAATGCATGCTGTACACTTCAAGAAGAGGGACAGAGTTTGAAAATTACAATTTTTTTGCACAAATATGCCTCATTACCACTTTATTGATGTACCCTCTGCTGACTTTCAATTATTCATCAGCCACTCAAAAAACTGTTTGCTCTGCCTCAACTGATGCTCCGTATCAAAACAGAAATCACATCCCTGCCGCAGCCATAATCTTAGTTAATCAGCATCATTTAATGCACTTAGCTGCGCTGTTTCAAATTCAAATGAAACACTCGTGCAGAAAAGCAACCGGCGTCTGGCCCAGTTCTCATCGACGGGAGGGTTTGTCAAAAATGATGCAATTGGTCATTACGTCACGTCAGACGCCTCGGAGACATAATTCCGCCTGACAGTTGGATTCGCGCTCTGACAGCCTCAAACTTGTTGAGTTTTCTCTAAATACTTGCCACTGCAATGAGTTAAACATCCCCCGGAGGCAGCGCAGAGTTTTCCTTTTGAACAAACACCCGAGGGACGCCAAGCTGGGACTGCATGAGGAACTGGAGGTCTTACGGAGCTGTTTGGGTTTATCTGATGGTACAATGGGTAATTTCTTCTGCCAATGTAGAAGGAAAGGGGGGAGGGGGAGGAGGGGAAAGAGAGAGATGAAAAGTGAGAGGAGAGTATGTTTAAGAGAGAATCTTTATCTGGGCTTAATTTCCCATGCTCAAGCAGAGTGGAGGATTTTTTTGCTGTACAGATCTCTTTTGTCAGATCCTACCTACCCATGGAAGACCCAGGGGCGCTCTAAGAACATACGCATCACCTAGATTTGCCTCGCAGCCCAATCCTCTCCAGCGATCGCACCCTCTCCCCGCCGGCTTCTTTGTGTAGAGGAGATGAGCGAGCGTTTTGGAAATCAAATCTCAGTTTGTCGCAGCAAAAACTGGAGCAGACTTCCAAATTTGAATGGTTTGGGGGGGGGGGAGGGGGGGGGGGGTCATCTCTGCATAATTGTTCCGAGCGCACACACGCACATCCTGTGAGCTGAGAGCTTCCCAGGCAGACGCTGTGGAACCCTGCTCAGCCTCCCCCACTCGAGTCTCTCCACACTGGAACTATCCACTAGGCTTAATTTGGATAAGGAACAAAACTAGTGGAATTAGCTTCTTGACGACGTCCCAGCCGGGCCCTTGACGCCCTGAGAGGCCGAGCGTGGCGGGTCTCTGAAGGCTGAACCACTTTGCAAGGGAGAACTCGGGCAGGTACGATAGTCATCATTGTCAAAAAGGAAGTGCACAACACTTCTGGGACAATGGAAGGTGCGTGTGAAAACATGAGGTGAGTGGAACAGGCTGAGGTGGAGATGGAAAGGGTGGAGTGGGGTGTTGGGGCGGAGGGGGCGGTTGCTCAGAGTCCCAAAGCTCCCTGGCAGTGATGACCGGAGTGTCCATCAGTGAGGTCTCCCGGGTGCCCACTGAAACAGCAGCGCTGGCAGAACTAAAAAACACCCACCCTGGGAAAGTGCTTTTTCTCCCGCCAGACGCCTAGTGATGGATTGGGCCGGCCGCTCCGCACAATGCATTTGTGAGGAGAAATACAGCGGGGAGGTGGAAGGGGAGGGGGGGAGGTGGAGAAGAGAGTTGTTGGGGCTCGGACAAGGTCTGTCAGAAAAACACTTCCACTTTACTCCTAGAATGCACTGAAATATTTAAGAGTTCGATATTTATTTCATTATTCCACACGTCGAATGTGTGAATGGACGCACACACAAATGGAAGCAGGCAACAAAAGGTTTAAAGTCACGCACAGTTAAAGCGTTCGCAACGAGGCGAAGGCAAAATACGATCTGGGATGCAGACCGTTGGCCACGCTCGGGTTTTTATTCCCGAAAAGTCGGAAATTGGACCCGATTAAACAAAAGGCGGGCGGCGGAGGCACTCGGAAGGCTGGGGGTGGATCTCCACAGTGGCCACATCGAGGTTTTCCTCCTGAATGATGGTTGTGCTGAGAGGAATGAGCCGCAAACCACACCTGCCAACCTCAGGAGTCAACAGTATTGATTAAAATGCCGCATCCTCTCAAATCCATCCCCATTTCCTTTGAAGGCAGAAATCATCCTTGATGCCTGCCAACGGCTTACTTACTTAGGGATTTCTTCCTTTCCATCTAGGTTGAATTAATTAATACATGCTTTTTTTCCCTTAAATTAGCCCTCTGAGGAGCTATAACTCAAATTCCTGTATTTATGGAAGTAATGGGTTGGAGAAAAAAAAACGCTAAACTGAAATAATTATGCAGCCCAACACTTTGCTTTGAGAATAAACCGCAAGAAACCTGATGAAATATGAATGTGGATTGGGTGTAAAGATGGTTAAATATTTACAATCTTATGTTAGTCCACAACCCGAGTAAAGATGCTAGTCAACTGCAATAATTGCTTTACTACAAAACTTTGCGTTTGATTTGTGGATTCGCTGGGTGTCGTACAAGTTCAGAGCGCTTTCCTTTTGGAAAAAAGTAAAAAAAAAAAACTACACCCATTAAAAATATATATTTCTGAAACTGCGAGCACACCCTGCAATTGTGTATGCGTTCTATTTTACAGCTTAATGTAATCAGGCAGGTTAGTTGCATCCTAAGCAAGAGCCGATGCTTGCTGGTGAGAAAGGGCACAGAGCAGGGAGCTGGAGCCCCCCCACACCCCCCTCACCCCTCCTCACCCCCCCAGAGGGACCGATCCTATATCAGGAGACTGGATTTTTCTACGCTAAAGAGGCTATTCAAACCCACCGATGCCTGAATTATTGAAGACACTGTATGTTTTTCAAAGCCTTGATTTAGTTTTTTAAGGGTTGGTATATGTGCTGTGCTGCTTGCGGTGTGGTTGGGGGGAGCCGGATTGTTTGGGGTCTCTCTGCCGCCCCCCGCCCACCGCCGGGTCTCGTCCGCTAAAATGGCCTTTTACTTTCTAAGCATGCTTTTACTGCCTTTGAAGAGTTATTTTCGCTGATGAAAAAGATATGCCGCCTCAGTTTAGAGCGAACCTCTGCTATTCACAAGGTTGTTTAATACTTTCCCCTCAGTTTGGCTTATAAATTTATCATCAGTCGAGTAGCAGTGGCCTCATGCAGCAGTACAGGCCTCCAGCTAAGTGGCCGAGGCGGAGCGAGCCAGGGAGGAGAAGGTGAGGCGAAAAACAAAGAGCGAGACAGGATGCGAAATAATTCACCACCGGTCGATCCGGCGCTGGAACAGCAGAGTCTTTACTCGAAGGTTTTAAGACGGTAAAACGTCCTAAATTGGCGTTATCGATGCCTCCCTTGCTTCTTAGATACAGTACAGAGGCCTCACTTGTTAACAACTTGTATGTTAATGACTTGAATTAGAAGTGATCAATCTGCTTTGCATGCAAGAGTTTCTCATCGCTTTGAAGTGAAGGCATTGATTGGTGAGAATATAAGTGAATGAAAAGAATGGGTGGTGCTGTGGACTGAGTGGGGCTGAGTGCTGTGGAGTGGACATTCTCCTTTCTGGTACCAGATCACAAAACAAAACTGTTGCCAGTACAACATATGTTGTCTATTGGTGTTGTAAATTCATAGATGGCAGACATAAAAGCAAATGAAAGACATGCACATAGACAGCAGCAAACATCAGTTCTTTCCGTTTGGCGCCTAAAAAGTATTCAAGCCCCTTAACCTCTTATTAGTACAACCTCTAAATTCAGCTTTGCTTTGCTTGCATTTCATGATAGACCAACAGTAGAAATGTACACAAGTGTTTTGTGGATGAAAAATTAAGATTTACAAATAAGAATCTAAGAAAGTGTGACCATTTCATTCAGGCCCATAATACAGTTTTAACTCTTTTCCAGCCTCTGACAGGTTTTTTTTCCCCAGGATTTTGTTCAGGAAAGAAAATTACAAACCTAGACATAGAACATTATCTTTTCCAACTTAAATTTGAATTTTGAAATGGAATTTTCTCCCCATGTACCATCTGCCTCGATGTTCCTGATAAACGTCTATAGAGGAACCAGCGAATGTGTCAATCAACATTACACAATCAAAGCGAATGTGTAAAGTTTTGTCCTTTACTCAACTTTCCATCTTCTTGTGGACTGTGAGCTCCATCTGTGGCCCTGTTGAGGATTTCACCCCCATATCACCAGGTTTCACCATGGGAGTGGAGACTTTCAGTCACACATTGGATATTCTATGTAGGCTAAAAATACATATTACTTCCGCTTTCCCCCCTACATGAACCTTATTTGATTCGACTGATGAAATAATAACTGTTATTTTGAAGTTCTATTTCTGAGGCTCAGTAGGATTCTACACTGTGGCTCCTCACACCCACTACTGAACATTCTTATGGAGAAACTTCATATACACAAGTGAGCTAACACACAGGTAATTGGATTAAGTTGTTTACAGATATAACTGCACTGTGTTTGCCTCTGAATATATATTGAATTAATGAGTATCATGTGCTTTTCAGTGACTGTTGTTTGTGGTTTCTCACTTCTCTCTAATTTTTCTCTCTTTCTGTAAGTGTAGAGGCAGACTTCTATATTTTTTTCTTTCTGTATCCATCTATTTTTCTCACCTCTCTCCCTTTCTTTTACATTTCTGTGTCAATATAAGTAAATTATTCCATACAGCTATCAACACAGCTGCCAAGTAGAGAATTATAGCAAAAGCCACTTTGGAAAGTAAGTCTGTTGGGTTTCTCCTTGGCAATCGGAAAACAATTCTACACCGAGTTCTACACTGCTGGATGTGACTTGCTAAAAAAAATAAAATAAAATTTAGAGAGTTTGTGTTTGCAATGTAAAAACTTTTTCATATTTATTGCTTAGTGTTTATTTATTTTAAGTCCAGCCTGGGTTATTTTATTATGCCAGTCCAGAATGAAATATAAACCATTCCAGACCTCGATTGATTTAACACTACAGGGTTGGGTTATGGTGTCAAATTGAAGGCCCGGGGGCCAAATACAGCCCACCATAGCCATTTGTGGCAGTCTAAACTCTAGAGGGCTACATTTGTATAACCTTCAAAATAACAGTTGTGTGCTTAAATATTATATTATCAATCAAATGCAGTTTTTATGTCTGTACTGCCAAATTACATCAATGCGAAAGATGTCCAATATAATTTAATTTTAGGAAGTACTTACTGAATGCAGACAGCTATTTATTAATATTGTAATGGTTTATCAATACCTTCTGCCACAATCAGACCTTAAAGGGCAAAATGAAAATGAATTTGACACCCTTCATCCGGGAGTACGGATTCGTGTTTTGGCTGCACGTTAATATAGGACAATATAAATATAGGCTGCACAGTGGTGCAGTTGGTAGAGCTGTTGCCTTGCAAGAAGAAGGTTCTGGGTTCGATTCCCAGCCCCGGCCTTTCTGCATGGAGTTTGCATGTTCTCCCTGTGCATGCGTGGGTTTTCTCCAGGTACTCCGGTTTCCTCCCACAGTCC
>CAEGAF010193637.1:0-17352 GCA_903067075.1 Micropoecilia bifurca | reverse complement strand
TTTATATTTCAAGCTTTGGGAAATTTTACAGAGCTCAACCAAAATAATAAAAATATGGTACAACTGCAAACCTACTTATACACTGAATTAAATTACCAGGCCCGGCTAGTGAGCATTATTCCGAGTGGCCACTAAGAGGCAGCTGATAATTCTGAAAGAGCTGCAGAGATCCACAGCTCAGGTAGGGAAAACTGTTAATAGGACAAATTATGACTTGTGCACTCCACAAATTTGACCTTTATGGAAGAGTGGCACAAAGTGACACCTAAATTATTTTTTAGACATTCATGCAAAATGCTGTGTAGTGCTAGTGAATGACTACAAATGTACAGATTTTGAACAAAGCGTATCCTTTCATGTGTTACCCTGGTCTATTCAAAGTTGATGCCTAAATCCAATTAAAATATACGACTAAAAAAATGATATTCACACGCATGTTTCATTCAAGCTTGATCTATTTTAGAAAGTAGAATTGGTGCAATTGATTGAATACTTTCCAGATGTGCTGTATTCCAAAGACTTGCAGCTGTAAAGAAAGAGAAATGTGTTTAATTCTTTTTATTTGTAAATCATTCATCAGTCTCAATCTGCTTCACATGCTCTACTTCTTGTTAATCTAACATATAAAATCCCTGCAACATACAAGTTTGTGATAAAGGTTAAAGGGTGTTAATACTTTCACAGACGTAAAAGTTTAAGTAAATCTAAGTGTGCTTGTAGATTCAAATAAAAGACAAAACAACAAAAAAGACACATGTAACATAAATGCCTGTCATGCTGGTGAAGGTGAGGAGAGTCCCAGGCTCCAGTGGCCACCTGCACAAGACGGTAGACGGGGACTGGGAGTGGAGCGACGACGAACTGGATGAGGGCAGTGAGGAGGGTAAAGCAGCGGTGAATCAGGGCAGGGTAAGTGAGGCATTACAAATATGTTGCATTTTTTCATAAACAAGGCAGATTTACTGCTTTAACACAGTTGTTTTAAAATATTCAGGGTTACTTGGGTGTTTTATGTGAAGCATAAACCAGCATGAATCCTCCCCCTCTGTTTTTGACAGCGTTCATTCCTCCCCTCTTTGATCAGTTAGTTTTGTAGACATTAGAGGCTTGTCTAGAGTTCACTGTAGTGAGCTGGAAGATCATTGTAAGAAGTGGAGGAAGGAGAAAGCGAAATGTATTGATCAAAGAGCCCTTTGATAAATATGATATGGTAAAGAGACGTTATATTATACAATAAATAACATTTGTAATGATTTAAAACATAAATTACTGCTGATAGGATATCATTTAAGTTTTCTTTTAGCCATCTCTGGTAGGTTGCTTTCAAAAAGTTGAGAAGCAAATTTGAACATCCTTGTGAATGAAATGTAAAAATGTAGAAAAAATGGATGTGTCTGAAATTTATTATTTTATTGCTCTGTTATTAAGATTGTAATTATTAGTTACACAGATGAATGTGTAAATATGTTTTTTTTCCAGTCACGAAGGGTCAAATATGAGGCCAAAGACGTAAGTTAGATTCTCATCTCATTTATTATTTAAGGAAGAGAATTAACAATATTTATACAAGTTTTTGATAAAGAAGCAATTAGGTAAATAATTTAACAAAAATGTACAGGTTTGGCTGCATGATGATTAGAAAACCAGATAAAATGCAATTATTTAAAAATGTTTTGTAAAAATCACAAGTTTAGCACTATTTCCACAAATTTAGTATTATATTTTTTGTGACAATGTATTGAAGTCAGCCAATCTCTCTTTTTTAAATTCGCTCTCTTCTGTTTTTCTTCCAAGATGATTTTAAAATTCATAATTTGCGCAATCATGCCTCTCAATTTCTTCCTCCCAGAATGAGGAAGATGCCAACAATATCCCTATAGAAGGCTTGTCTGTACAGCATCCCCAGGTGAGGGATTCTGCAGAAGCAGCGCTAATTTGTCATGATTCAATGACCTTGATGCTGCAATGATTGTCTGTGTGTGCATAATGTACGTGTGTGTGTGTGTGTGTGTGTGTGTGTGTGTGTGTGTGTGTGTGTGTGTGTGTGTGTGTGTGTGTGTGTGTGTGTGTAAATATGAGAGTGTCTGTCTCCAGGATGGATGCTCTCAGCAGTAATAACTCACAGTAAATGGCTGCCTGCCTGACAGTGCCAGCTCAGTGGATAGGTGTATCTACTCCCAAGACTTACTGCCACTGTAACTCATTTTCAAAAATCTATTGTCATTGTGAAAGTGAACCAGAACATTTTTGGGGTTGTCTTATGTCCCACTTAGAAATTATCTGAGAAGACATTTTTTACTCAAATGATCAATTCTTTCTGACATAAAAGACCTATAATATCGCAATATAATAATTGTAATTATATAGACAATTAATACATCATACCTTTATTTTTGTTCCTTTTTTTCCCCCCTTACTTTCCCAACTTTCCCTACAGATTAGATAAAGCGATTCAATCATGCGTTGCATGATAGATTCAGCTCTGCACACACTTTGGATTTATTCTGATTACATGCTCCTTTTTCACTGCAGGGCATGATTTTTTTTATTTTGTCTGTGTTGAAAGTGCATAAAATAGGGTAAACTGATTCATTTCCAGGTATTTTCGGTGCAGGTGGAACCATATGAGAATACACCCTTCATTCAAGGTGCTGTGAACATGGTACTGCGGCTACGGTAAGGCTGAACATGGTTTCCTACATTACTCGCATACCAAAAAATCATTTAGTATCTTCCAAAAGCATTCACTCCTATTAGCTTGTTTAAATTTGGTAATTTTTACAAAGAACGCTTTAATATATTTTATAGGGGATTTAAGTGACCGGATAACCCAAAGTGGGGTTATTGGAGAATTCAAAGGTGGCTATACTTTTAAATGTATAAGTAAAAGAAATAACGCCCAGAGACGTAGTTCTTGCTGCTAGGCCACAGCCGAGCTTTGGAGATTTATTAAAACACTCTGCCACGGAACTCCTTCTGTGGCAACTCCTTAAATAGTATTTCTGCTCTTACAGTGTTAAATTGTGAAGTGGAAGAAAAAAAATTGCTTTCAAATTGTAAAATGTGAAAAGCTTCGGGATGTAATTTTTCAAGGTGATTTAGATAAAGTCACTATTATTTCTTTATTTCAAGTGGAGCAAGAAGGCTACAGATAAATCTGTTGTTCTTTGCTTGAAGGACTCTGTGCAGATCACTTGGTTTTACCTGCAGTGTTTGGTGGCTTCTTCTGCTACAATGTTCTTTCAAAAGACTTTATTGTTAAGAAACTCAGTGACATGAAGAAGTGAAGTCTTGTTCAGCTAAACATATCAATCTAGATACTCGGCTGTTGTCAAACGACAAAATGTATTAGCTGAATTTGAAAGAGATGGCAATGAAAGTCAAAATGAAATTAAGCTTTTCATCATATTAACATGTTAATGTGCTTTCTGTTACTCTGTTGATGATTCAAAAATGTTACAGATGTAAAATAGAACTGGACTGAAGATGTGCAGAAATGGACAATCGTTTAGTTTATTTTTTATATTTCCGAGTCTGTGGCTCCCTGGTGAGGCAGTTGTCAAGTGCTGATTTGCTCATGCAGACATCTGAAGGAAGGCGTCAAGAATAGCACAGACTTTTTTTTTCTCTGTTCAGTAACAAAACATAGGTCTAAAAACAACAAGTGGCGGTGAACTGCTTACTGCAGAGTAGTCAGCACTGTGTTCGGTTCGCTGTTCTTCAGCTCTGTAACGTACAGAGATTTTGCCCGATATTGCTCATAGATAATCAACACAACAGACAGAATCAATGCGAAATGCATTTAATCTCTTCAGAGTATTTGACGAGCTATATTAATTTAATATAGCTAGTGTCTGCTATAAATATTTCTGTAATGTGTGCGCAACCACTTATACTGTAAATGGAATCATAATTTTGATGAACTCTGATAGTAAAAATTTTATTTGAAGAACATTTATTTTCAAAAAGTGGATCCCAAATGGGTTTTAAAAAATATTAAATGACAAGCATTAAATGACCAAATTCATGAAATAGGAATAAACATCAAATTGGTTCTCATTCTCAGGCAAGAAAAGTTGAAATCTGATTAGCATGGGTTTCTAGTACTGAGATTCCCTCTGAAGCAAATAGTTAGTAATTGGACCAGTCAGATTATTTTTCATCATGTTTTTAGAAAAAGTATGGAGAAGTTTAGAAAAAAGAACTAAATGTCTAAATGAATGTATGCACATATTAATAAAAGTAAACTGAAGTCTACTTATAATCTTTGAAACAAGATGGGAGCAACTGAGATAGAGGTGACATCTCCATGTTTCTTTACAAGCCTCTTACAGCAAATTCAGAATCACATAAATGTCAGACTATTCTGAAACATGGTGCTAATATTGAATTTTTGAGAAACATTGATATTTACTCTCAGTGAGTTTGTCTGCAGTTGTTTCTGTAAAAAAATATTCATAAAATTGAATCTTCTGCACAGCCATCCCAAGCTGCACACAAATTGACAAGAAAGTAATGGCTTTCCAGTTATTTACTTAAGGGATAATTTTATGAGCTGCATTTACCCTTTTAACAGGACAAAGTTGAATTGATGAAATGGAGGAAGAAATCTAAAAGATTAATTTGGGGCTCTATAAAACTGGGACAAGACTGTTTACAATTTTATGAGAGATGTAGATATTAAATAATAAATCTGTTGATTGTAGCTGTAAGAGTGATAAATTGTATGTAGTTCCTTCAAACATTTAAAACATTGAACTGTCTTAAAGATTTGATTAGCTGAACTACTTAGATGTTCTGCTCGTCTTAACTGGGTTTGTCTGTGTGTGTTGCCCTCTTGTCATTGTTCTCAATCTTGTTTGTATAATTAGAACATAAAAATTGATAGATTATTGAACAGAATTTCGAAGATCTGATATTTTTTCTGGTCAAATAATGCAGTATACCTAAGCACAAGTAGGCCTCAATTTAAATGAAGGAGACTCAAAGTTAAACAACTTTCACCACTGTTCAAACATAAAGTCAGAGGGGAGAAAAGAAAGGGGAAATAGTATGTTTATGGAGATTGTTAGCTATTAGAGTAGTGCTGCATTCAGTTTCTCTTCACAATCAGAAATCCAATCTGGAAATGACATCATTTCCTAGTTCATTATGTTTTAGTAGCAAGTTGGAATACCAGTGGCATGTACTACATTTTCTCTAACTTGCCATTTCAAACCGGTAATGTATTTTTCTCTATTTGATACTTTCAAACACTTAAGGAACATGCTCATAAATGGAAATTATACACTTGTACATGTTCTACCAATCTAAAGAAATATAAACTTGTGTTAAGAGTAATGTTGCCTATTTTACTCTACAAAACTCTAATCAGTGAATCTCTCAGTTAGTTCTTCTGTTTGCACATGACAGGAACCAGTGCTTGCCTATGCAGGCCAACTCTGGGATCATTCTAAGTGTTTTTTATATTTATTAATGCCTGAGTGTTCATTCAGAGGTTATATGCTCTTCCTACACACCAGACCAAAATAAAACAGTGTTGGTGGATGAAGTGTTGTCTTCCTGTGACTTGTGCAGAATCTGTTTTATATATTTTTTACATTGCTCTTAAATATTTTTAGATGAAGGCTGCAGAGTTTCAGGACATTTATCATAGCAGCTTTGATCACCATGACATGCTGCTGCCTCATCAGCCAGCATTGGACAACCAGGTCAGTTTCCTGAAAATGAAAGTAGCCAGGCTCAGTAATAAGAAATTGAAGGTAAATCAGAGCTAAGACTGTTTAAAGTGCTGTGTGTAATAAACTCATTAGCGATCTGTCTTCATTTGTGTGTGTCTTGAGTTATGGTTTAAAGTTCCTCACAAATGTGACATATGGGTTTGTGGAGTGATTTATATAACTGGACTGGAAACCAAATTAATCTTATCCCAGGAGTGGGGTTGGTTTTCAGCAATATCAGTTCCTGCCTGCCCCATAAAACGGAGGCTCCCAGAACACAAAAACATTTTCTCCGATTCGTACAGCAGTACTACTTGATCTGCATAGAGAAAAAGTATAAAATATTTTACTCTGTTCTATTGGAATGTGGTACAAAGGCTTGACTTTATTTTTTGCAACATCATAGCACACATGCATCAGCGATGCAGGGTTGATGGAGATAATAGGCAATTAGACAGCTGCTACCTTAGTACTTGTATCACTATGTCAAAATGAAATTAATGAGATATGTCCCCTGCCCTACACGGTTTGCTCGTTGACAACAACATCCCATTTTTCCTCTGAAGTTGTGCCTTTATGGTGAATTTAATTATTTCTCTAATTAAGCTTGTTTACAATCATTGTGCCAGATAGTTTTCCTTTAGCACCTACATTCATTGCACCTTTCAGTGTGAAAATTGTTATCAAAAGGTCAGATTGTGATGTTACTGGTAATGACAAAACTTCACAGGATTATCACTCACCTTTATTGTCATCCTCCCAAAGGAGTGTTTGAACACCTGCGTGATGTTTTGATTTCAGAACGCCTCCTCTTTGTTATAAAAAAGAGGGAAAACTTGTCTCTCTCTGTTGGGAGAGAGACGTTGTTTTCTCTCCCAACATTGAGAGGAAACAAGATTAGCAACTGGAATGTGAATTTTGTGGTGCACTGAGTAATGACTAGAGACATAAAATCCTCCAAAGGTTTGGAGGCTGAACGTAAAAACGTGAAAAATGAGAGTTACTGCATTTTTATTTTTTAGGATATCACAAACAATATTTTAACATTGGCAAGTATAAGACTGAATAAAAATATATTTACCTACACAACAATGAAGATGAGATGTAACATTGTTGTTCAGTCATCAACATGAATGAAATTAGGCTAAGATACATTTTTGTGGTAATCACTTTCATTACTGCAACAGTGTCATCAAGGTACAAAGTCTTGATTACTTTAATTGGATGGTTTATAGATGCAGTAATGAGGCAGAAATAACCTCTGACATTTTGCCGCCAGTTTTGAGCATCTTTTATCTTTTGTTGGTGTACAAAGGGATGCATGAGTAAACACAAGGACCATTCAGATTTACAGGACATTTTACTATATTGTTATCACAGCAATTAGAGTGGTCTACAAAACTCCATAAACATCTATCTTGTTTCTTACTCATCTCAACTAAAATGTCTTTGCAGAATATTCTCTGTGCCAGCAAGCAATCTTACAAATCAATAAAATACATCTACTGACATATTTTCTACAGACATTTCTATGCACTGTATGAGTTTACTTTGAATATTGTATTACTTAAATGTTAAACAAATCAGCCGAAAAGTGAGCTGCAGCATAGGACGATGGGATATAGATTGTTATCCTCAGGTCAATATCTAATCAAAAAATAATGTAACTAGTTTGACTACTTACCTAATGGGGTAGAAACATACCAAATCATCTCTGAAGGTGGGAAAAGTGTCTTCAACAATGCTTTCACACCTGCATTTAGCACTATAAGAACATGATCATCTTGCTTAGGATGAGGTTTAGTGCCAAGTGTGAATGAGGTCAGAGAAAACCAACTAACACTTTCTTCTGCTGTCTTACTAAAGAAGACGGTAAACTGTAGGAACAGTGTATTGAACAATAGAAGCAGTTTAGAAATTGTAACCTTGTATAAGCCTGATACATGTTAATACTGAAAACCAGCCTGTGTTGACCTAGTTTGAAGCCTGATTGGTAGATAAAGGAAGATTCGGCCTTTAGTTAAAACTGTGTGGCAGACTAGTGGTCCCATTTTTCTGTCTCTGCTCTGAACAGAATATGACCGAATCGTCTGATTCAAGGATGTGGCTTTGTGTTTCTAAACACTTTTATCCTCTAGTTTATAATCGTATTATCTGTGCATCCAGACATGATCCCCTGTTTGTTCCCTAACCTTCAGCTGCCCAGTCATGTTCCATTCCAGGTGCAACCCAGTGGCTCATACTCCCCCTGTCTTCCCTTTCAGGAACTCCAAAAAGGAGCTGAATGACATTCGGTTTGAGTTCACCCCTGGGCGAGGTAAGAGCTCCGTCTAAATTAATTTTCCTAAATTGCACTTTTCTTTGTAATAACATTCTCTCTCTCTCCTTATCGATGCGGGTATGTAATAGGCAATATCATTGTGCTGTGGGCAGCATCTAATTTTATGTGTAACACAATTACCTGCCAAGTAGAATGATGCAAGTCAAATATTTGTCATGTTATTCCCTCACAAGACACTGCTGATGGCGTCTCCCAGGAGCTTTACTCAGCCGGTCTGGTCAATGGGCTTGATGTCTTAATTGGTAATGTCACACCTCTTTGTCTTCAATGAATTGTGTTTTTCTGCATGTCATGAAGCCAGACCTCTGTGAAACATCTGTAAAGCCTATTTCTGTCATAATAATCTGTATTAACAAAGAGACTAAAACAATTAAAGGGAGTAATATTTTAAAATTCCCTTTCCACAATTTGCTTTTTCCCCCACATACGTTCATGTAGCTTCACTATGGTAAAGTAATGATTTAAACGTTATCTTGATTATACAGTCTGTCACAGCACTGAAACGCTGTAAGTCAGACTTTACTTCTCTCATACCATCAGGACGTTTCCCCCTAAAATTTTCTTCAAGGTAATGCTACACATATCAAGATTGGGAAGGAAGTTAAAATGCTCAGATGGAATTTGTAGTTAAGTCTCTCCTTTATTTTCCTCAGACAAGATGCTACATCAAATTATTGGTAATAGAAAGTATTTTCTTACCTATTTAATTTGCTCATAAACAACTAACTATGCTCAAAAAATAATTATGATGACCTTGATTATCTGGTAGTTGACTCTACTTGAAATAGTGACATTAGTTGTGAGATAAACTGTGTTGTTTATTTTGTTTATCTTTGTCCTTGAGCTTTGGATTATTGCTTATTCTCAAATTTGAGTTTCCAAATGTGTCCAATGGAGGGGCTGCTTTTGATTGGCATGGAGAAATATGTCTTCCTTAACTGCAGTTACTTCCACAAACTCTGCCACATGTCTTGCACAGTCTTTGTAAGAAAGTGCTTTTTTATTCAACATATTTCAGTTAAAATGTATTTTTTTTTTCATGTATATTAAAATAATCTAATACTTTTGGATACATTATGGATATATTGTGTCTTTCTGTTGTAGAGGGGATGACTCAAATGGCTCCATTTACTTCTGAAATGTGCATAAATTGGCAGAATGGCAGTTTATGCTTTATTTATCCTTCATGCTTTAAAAGTTTTTAGGTCTTCTGTTTCAAAATGTGATATTTGCCCTTTAAACTTCACAGAATCAGAAAGGATTTGTGATTATATTAACATTTGACTCTCCATGTGTTTTCATTTGGACAGTGATATTCTCTCTTTCCCTGTTACAGTTGCTGCTAACCTTCAAAAGATTGTAGATGACCCAATTACCTATAAAGTGTTGACCTTTAAGCTGGTGAGTTTCCAGATGACTGATGGCTGATGACAGCCTTAGTGGGTTTTGTCATGTCTGACAGGTTCCTCCTGTTAACAGCCTGTTGATGCATGGCATGATGAACGATTCAATTGCTGGAGTTACTGCTGTCTAGCAAAACAAATGACTTCAGGGTGACCCGGCATCTGTTGCTTGGGTGTTTCTGTTCACGACGCGGAGGAAAACATTTTATGCAGAATTAGATCAGAGCTGACACTGCAGAAAACTATCTGCAGCAGATATGAAGTTAATAATTTTTTTTTGGTATAAGTCATAAAGAATAGCTGACTAGCTGTTGTTTTGAAAATCAAAGGGAATTATAATTTAAAGGTTTCACCCCATTTTTATGTATTATTTAGAATGATACTTTCAAAGTTCTTAGGGTTTAATAAGATACTTTTTAATATTAGTAATATTAGAAAAAGAAATTACAAGGGATTTCAGACATATTCTCACCACTGCAACTGTCCCACTGACACCTTCTGTTCTTTTTTTCAGATAAGATGGAAGGTAAAAGGAAATGTTGCAGCTCATTAGTCATTATTTCCTTCTCCACTGAACTTGTGAACATGTAATAGTCGTTCCCCTCTGCCATGATCGCTGTGTTTACTATGCAGTTTTAAGTCACTCACATTTCAAAATTCACAATCTATCCCAAAAGACTTGCAGTTGGCAGCGACAGGTGGTTTTATTACGTATTGATTTAGAGCTCATGAATCCAAAAGTAAGATCATACTTTTCAGGTTTTCATTTGTCAAAAAAATATTTTACTTCTCCTATACCCACTACTTTATGTTGCTCTGTCACATAAAATCTAATAATTGAAGTTT
Organism: Micropoecilia bifurca; assembly: GCA_903067075.1. Taxonomy (NCBI): domain Eukaryota; kingdom Metazoa; phylum Chordata; class Actinopteri; order Cyprinodontiformes; family Poeciliidae; genus Micropoecilia; species Micropoecilia bifurca. The sequence goes on along the minus strand of CAEGAF010193637.1, from coordinate 7,042 downwards.
GTGATTGTAAGGTGAGAAAATTTGAAAAAACATTTAACTTTTGCAGCTATTTAAACAAGTTAATTAACCAGTGAAGCCAAGTTTGTAACATTTGAGAGAACATCATCCTCTCAAATGTGTGAATTAATGTGCAGATAGATTCATAATTAGCAGTAACTTTGTTTACTATGTCTGCATTCACAAACCTAAAGGCCTTAGCATAAATTACTACCTTTTGTTTTGTCAACAAACACAGTGCTGAAGTCACATAATCCAATTTAATATTGATTTTTTTTTCTGATACAGTGTAATATCAGTACTTGACTCATAAATCTCTCACAGTAAACATGATCTACTATTCTCTGCACAATAAGAATAAACATGTTCTTTGTTGCATTTTGAACAACCCAAAACATAACATTGTGTGCTGTTGAATGAAGTTGTTTACTTTCCTCGAAAAAGATGTCCAAGATGTTCTATTTACTGCAGGAGAAACGCAAGATCCAGGGAAAACCAATAATATTTTATTTCAGCCATGTTTTCCCAGTTTTCCCTGTTATATTTTTCAGAGCATATTTTATTTGCTAAGGCTGCATCGCCGAGGATACTGATAAATCCCTGCTTAACTCTTCTATTGTAAGCAAAGAGTTACGAGGGCAATACCATAAAAGCCAGGGAGTGACAATAATTACTCTCACAAGGGAAACAGCTCATAACACTTTATGCACATAATTTATAGAGTGGGTGTCTCTGTGACAGCTTTATGGTTGAAGTGACCAAGAGATCCAGTGGTCTCTGAGCTCAAAGCTGACCTCTTCTGACATCTCTTCCTCTATGTTGCCTAGACAATCAGAGGTCTCAGACCCCTACAGTGGTCAGATGAGTCTCTCTGAAATGTGACTGGTTAAAACAATTATATAGTCTCAACTTTTCTTTAGGGAACCTAAATGAAAACCAAATTTTAAATTTGATATACAGAGAAATCAAAATGAGGATTAAATGGGCTATTGGAAGTAGATACATACAAATGGTAATGACACCAATGCAAATGACTAATGGAAAAGAAAAAAGTTAGTATCTACTTGGAATGAGCTGTATTTTAAGGAGGAAACTCATTTTAGCAGCTCCAATCTGGAGTTTAGTTTTTTTGGTCATGATCCATATGCCATGACTAACGGAGAAGGTTATGGCGTAATATTCACCTTATGGGGTTCGAGCTAAAGTGTCTTGTTCTTCAGTGATGGTAGGAGGGGCTGGGAAATGGGTACTTGGGCACATGGGCCAATATCTGCAGTAATAAAGGCAATCTTGTAATCTTGTAATCTTGTTGGGGTGAAGAACAAGCTGAACTAATAAGGCAAAATTCTTCATTTTACCATTTTATATACTCTTATAGATGCCCCACATAAATTTCACTACCATATTGGAATATTTGTCCATTTTTATAAAGGACTTCAAAGTCTCAGTAAACGACCACAAAAGTTGAATGTTGAAAGTCTTGGGCCTAGTGGACATGAAATCTACTGGGGTCTAGTCATTGGATCTCTTTTTGTCACATGAGCTAAGTGATGAGGAAATGATCCAGTTTGAGCATGGACAACTTGTAGTTTTTTTTTCTAGTTGGAAAGCTTCTTGGACTCCAGAAGATATTCTGTCTGGCAGATAGTTAATTGCTTTTCAAAATTAATTATTTCAGAGGTGTAGTTTTTGTGAGGGGGGCACTCTCAAGGAAAAACAAATTAATAGGCAAATTTTACACCCTGTACTTCTCTGCTTCAAATGATAAACACATCATTTCAAACAATTTCATATTAATTGTTTTATACCACCATAAAGAACACTATTTTCTTATTATGCAGTTACATTCTTTTAATGGGTCACGTTGACTTTGATATGTACATAAATAACTTGTTACTAGTGCAGAGTCAGAGTAATGACAAAAGCTTTGTTGTTTTGCAGCATGTTTGACTTTTATGGTTCTCCTTACAACTACACTGAAGTTGTAGAGGATTAACCTTTGCTTACAGCTCTGTTTAAAATCTTCACTTCACACAGTTTGCCTCTAGTTTAAATAAACACACACAGATAATCATGAAAGACATTATCACTAAAAGTGAGCAGTGCAAAAATGATTAGTTGCTTAGCTGTTGAAAGTTGTCGAGGTTTCCAAACAAAATACTTCCACTGGGAATCAACATTGGATAGTATGTCACTCTTGTCTTGAAGTCTTATTTTGACTTTACCCACAGAGCTATAATGCTAGAAATCAAAACACATTGTGAACAGTTTCACCACTTGTACACATTTTTGTATTGTTTTTGGGTTGCAGAGGTTCTGGGTACATGAGGGAGGGAAATCCACACATCTTTCTTCCCGGCATCTGCAATATTATTCTGGTTGATCCCAAGAAATTCCCAGGACATAATAGCTGTATAGTCAGCTTGGATAGTTCTGGGTCTTTTCTTTGGTCTTCTTTTAGATGGACATGCTTTGAAAAGCTCCAAGACGAAGCACCCAAGAGGCAGACCAGAGTTCCAAATACCTCACTTGATTTTTTTTATAAAGCAGAGAAAGAGGCTACAATTCCTGGATGATGGAGCTCCTGCACTCAATTTCCGAGGATTAGTCCAGCCTCCCAAAGGTGGAAGCTCATTTCATCTGCTTCTAGCCAGGATCTTGTTCTCGTAATAGACCGGTAAATTGAGAACTTTATATTTTAGCCCAGCTTTTTCTTCATGTATTCCTGTGGACAAGATCCTAGTGCAGTGGTTCTTAACCTTTTTTGAGGTACCGAACCCACCAGTTTCATATGCGCATTTACTGAACCCTTCTGTAGTGATAAATAAAATAGGATTTTTTTCCCTCCAAATTCAATGCATATGGGTGACCCACCTAGAGTCTAGTTGGGTCACTCCATGATCACTAAGTCTTCTTCAAAGATAGTCTCTGAGAACAGTTCTTCAAAATATAGTCAGTGTTTTCAGCAAAGTTGAGCTGACTGTCCAGGAACGACCCAAGATATTTAGGTTGGCCATCGAGAGAAACTGGAACCACGTTAAGGTCTCATTTAGATAATTTAATTAGCTCTATATTCTTAAGAGAATGAAAAATTAATAATATATAATACAGACTTTTCTGTATTCTGATTTAGTGATGTAATTATATTAGTTGTGTTACCAACCCCATGTCACTAGAGGCAGTACCAACCCCTAAATGATGCGACTAAGAAGTACACCGAAAGCTACAGAATTGGGTAAAAACTGTGAGCTCTGCTGGAGTAATTAAAGACACAAGTTCAAATCCATGCTGAGAGTGGAGCTCCTTCAATCAGAGCTCCTCCGGGGCTATGATTGGCTAAGCAATGTAAGGTGATCTTCTGCAGCAAGTGATGGCAAAGCGGGGCATCATCAAGCCTTCACACAAGTGTGTCTTTACCTCCACTGCAGAGGCTCCGCCGAACTCCTGAGACCGACTCATCGAACCCCTGGGGTTCGATCGAACCCAGGTTAAGAACCACGGTCCTACTGTGTGTATGCATCTATTTATCCGTCCAACAATTACTTACAGCAAAGACTGACCCATGACCTCGAGGAAGAAGTCCAGCCTTTACTAGTTGAGATGAATGCTCTGAGACCTAGAGAAGATAAAGGTCGAGGCTTAACGATGCCTGTAGAACCACATCATCTACACAATGAAGGGACCCTGAGGCTTCCAAACACGACATCCCCTCTTCATGACCAAGTTTTCAGATTCCATCCAGAAACATCATCAATAGGATTGTGAAAAGGGACAGAATCCAATCTGCGAATGCAGCTCTTGCTTTGGTCATGCAAAGACCAAATGAACTTTAATAGCAACTCTGGCTCTAAGCTCTGGCGAGACTTATCACAAAGTCCGTCAAGAGACACGGCCATATAAGCCTTCTCCAGATAACCAGTTGTTTCCAAGAGAAATATAAAAAATTGTAGGGAGCAGTCCTCCTTTTTATTGTCCTAGGACTTGAAAGGAAAAGGCTTTCATTCCTGGCACTTCACACAAGGCTTAAAACAGCCTCAGGGCATGCTGAAGGCCATTGCTTGAAGATGCACACAGCACCAGAACTCTAGGTGTCCAAACCAGACACCCTTCTCTGTACGACTACGCCTTGAAATCCCACTGACACCGACACTCCAAATTCCCACAAAAAGCTAGAGGACCAGATGGTTTCAAGCAAAAATTTTGCTACAGTGACTTGAAAGTGCTCAGATGCCTCTTAGTGTTTACATTTACTGTAGCTGTTTATGGTAATATAAACAGCTACAGCCGATACGAGCAATCGGCCTAATTTTTTTAAATGATTTTAACTTGTATTATTTGCTTGTTGATGCTTTACATTATTTTTTTTGTCCTCTCTTTCCAGGCTTCGGGATGTGATGACACAGAGATCCCAGATGAGGTGAAGTTAATCGGCTTTGCGCAGTTAAGTGTTAGCTGATGGTCCCTTCATCTTTGAAGCAGATGAGGCAGGGAAGACGGTTCAGGGCAGACAGACTGAGGAACACACCCCGACTACCACCACCACTTCTTGCTATATCTTTCTCGACTCCCTCCCAGAAAAGCCCTTCTTCATCTTCCGTCCTTCACTCTTTTTGACTTTCCCAAAGCTCTGCCGTCGCTTCTTTTTATTCTGTCCACCACCACCTCTGTAGCGTCGATTTCCCTGCTCGCTGTCCGTTGACCTCTAACCTTAACATTCCAGCACCCAGCGCACACAGAACAGTACCAGGATACAGCCCAGGAACCAAAAGATGTACTCAGGTGGTGAAAGAAGATGATAAATATGTAGCTTTGAATCTTTTATTTACTTTCTCACCTCCTTTGTTTAATTTACACTGCATTACTGTTCCTTACAGCAAAAATCAAAAAATTATTTATTGAAAAAGAAGATATTTTAAATTTTATTTTTCTGTCACATTGCTTTTGTTCCCACTGTGAAAATACATTTACCTCCCACACTTAATGATTTCTGAAAACTCCTTGGGGTTCGTGTCAGAATGTAAGAATCGGTAAACATGTAGACATAAGCACATTTTTTTATGACAACACGATGAATGTTTCAAAATAAAACGCCCAGAACGAATTGTTTTGTGTTCAGACCTGCTTAACTAAAAATTGAAGCGTTTGGTTGAGTGCGCCGAAATAAATGAGACCTGGATGTTACTGTGTTTACTTTGCTGCTCTCAACAGTGTTAACGCTTCAGAAAATGCTTGAGGTGCCTTGTTCATTTTTCCGTGCCTAAGAAAGTTGTCAGTGAGTGAGACGACACTGAGAGCAGAACCTGCTGATTGTCACTTCATCAACGCATTTCCTGCAATGAATCAGTTCCCGTGTGCAGTCTTAGCCCGAAGAGGGAAGATGAATTGCACTTTTGTGTTGAGATGCACAGCCAACAAACTGACTCTTAATTTACGTGCTTTCAGAAATATAAAACCCGGTTGTGTACTCTTGCTCTAATCGGTGTCTATCCGATGCCACAATCCAAAACTGGGATTTATTTGTTTGTTTTGTTTTGTTTGGATAAGTGAAGTAGCTACCTAATTGTACTGTATGACATCGAAAAAAATGTAGACAAACAGCGTCTGCTGCGTGTGAAGAGCAGTTTGTTTGTCCAAACAAGTCCAGTAGCACTAAATCATACTAGGCATAAAAGTGTTAAGTAAAACTCCCCTAAAAGCTTTTATTTTCTGAAGTAAATTATTTTTTGTTTTTTCATGTACACTGTGCATCATTTCAACATGTTATCCATTTCCCTTCTCTGTAATCAGCTAATGTCAAATTTCTGATGAGAAGCAACAAATAAAGAATATTTAAGACATGTGTGATTTCTTGATTTCTTTGCTACTAATTTAATTACAGGCTATGACTCCTCATTTTACTGGGGTACAGATATAACAGGATACAAAGACTGTTTTCTTTTTGACAAAAAAAATCTCAAAAACTCATTGATAGAGAAATGATGCAGACATTTTAGTGGGATATTAATATATGGAAGAATATGGGCACATTTTGAAGCTATTTGCACATCTTGCATTGCCAATAAATGTAGAGGGCACTATAAAGTAGGGCTTTATTAGACACTGAGCTTCTAGTTCAAAGTGTATAAAATCCATCATTACACAATTAAACTGTTGCTTAAACAGTTGAGCTTTGCTACAGACAGGCTGAAGACAAGTGAAATAAATATGGAAGATAGAGACCAAATTAAAGCCTATCACAGTGAAAATAGGCAATACAATGCAGTCACAGGGTTTGTATTAAATATGCAAAATATTTTAAATTATGGTTGGCAATTTAAGAATGAAACAGAAACCACAATCCTTATATCTGTGCAGCAGAGAAACTGGAAGAAGACAAGCAAGTGAAAGTACTGATTTAATTGTAATTATTCAAGTATTTCTTTTTTTGTATAAAAACATACAATATATAACAACAGTCCCCTTATGGGATAAAAGCTTTCACAGTAAATGTCACATTAGCTTATAAGACTACAAAACCTCAGTGAAAATAAAAAGGAAAAAGAATAATTGGCCACCATAGCCACATTATCTCTGAGAGAGTTAGACTTTCCCATGTTGTTTATACAGTGACAGTGATTCTGCACAGCCACTGATATGCCAGATACATATTACAATACATCCAGTCCGTAATGATCCCGGCTCGACATAACAAGAGTCTTGCATGGCACGATGCAGTGCTTTTCCTGGTGTGCGTATCAGCTGATGAGCTGAAACAGCTGCTGATATACAACACACATAACCAAGAGCAGCAGCCACAGTAATGAGAGGCTGGTAGCCGAGACACATAATTACCTCTGGCATGGAAACGCCAAAGTAGGAAAACAAGAAAACGTGTCTAATATCCAAAACCTACACAATGCTTATTTTTGAAAAAAAAAAAAAAAAAAAAAAAAAAAAAAAAGGCAATTTTATTTTTGTTTGATTTAAAAAAAAATTTCCTGGGAATTAATCAATAAAAAGTTGCAAACTTTACCAACAAATATATAAAAATATGGTTGTTTAAATT
>CAEGAF010193635.1:0-10693 GCA_903067075.1 Micropoecilia bifurca | reverse complement strand
AATAATAATAATAATAATAATAATAATAATAAATTAAGTGACAAATTAAAAAAGAAATAAGGAGAAATGTCAATTAATGGATTAGTGTATTGGGGGTATAAGATAAAGATAAATTAAGTTTCTTAGCCTGTTTATGTTTTTTTGGTCAAGGTGTGGCTAGTGCTAGCCATTACAAGCTACTTATGCTGTCATCTTAAATGATCACACTCATGTAAAATCAAAACACAACTTGCTGAAATTAAAATTATTGGGCAGGGTACTAATCAGCATTTCTTATTTTATCTCTTTGAAAAAGAATGATTCTCCTTTTTTTAAGGATATTCCTGCAGGAAGAATATTAGAACGTTAACTTAAGCCGCGTATGTATATAGCAGTGACATTGAAGAAGATTACACAGAGATGGAGGGAAGAAATGAGAAGTGTACAGAAGACAGATTGAGAAAGTGGAGCGGAGGAAGCTATGCGGCATGAAGTCTCAAGAGGAGTTTTGGCTGAATGTGCTTCACTAGAGGATGGGGCTGTTTGAGGAGCCTGAGTAGATGAAAAAGAAGTTTGGGCATTAAGCATCAGAGCTCACTGTACATACAGGCGTGCGGGAGACCAAACATGCCAAAGTTTAAATCTACATAACTGCTGGAAGAGATTTTTCAAAGGTAGCCAAGCAATTTTTGTGGACTTGACGGCACTAAAATAGCTGACAAAAGAAGGCCTTTCTGTGAATGAAAAGCAGGAGTACTGATGGGCTCCAGGCTGGGATATTTAATGCAACAAGAAAAAAAAATGGAAATCAGAAAGCTGACAACCCGAACTGACTAAAAATATGATGCGAAAAAAGCTTAACTTTTCTAGTGAAGTGAATAGATTTTCCTTTATGACTTGATTGAGAAGGATTGGAATTCAAGTCACAGAACGTGAAGCCCAGGGATGTTTAATCTAAGGGGATGGTGCTCAATCAACTTATTTATTTCAACAGAGCAGCAGCAGCTTCAGAAGCTTCTGCTCCTGTAGGCAGGCCTTCACAAACTGAAGACATGCTGGTTTTCAAGACACTGAAAGAGAAGTGCAAGAGCAGCAGAGATTAGAGCCAAAATATATTTTCCTTGTTAGACGAGTTGGCATTTACCTTCAGCATTGGGGGATGAAAGACCCGGAAGATGGCTTTGCAAATTTAACTGAAAAAAGATTTAACAAAGGTTAACAGAGTCTTAAACATGAGGCATGTCTATCTTTTATTTTCAAGTTGCTCTTTTAGAGAAGATTCTCTGGCTTTGAAAACATTATCAAACCTAAAATGAGTTCTGTTGCCGCATAGCGAAAAGGGATCAAGGTAATTTTGAAAGGAGCTAAAAACTGTAATTCTGCTTGCATGCTCTAGTTCATGGGTCCTTTAGAGCTAATATCCTTCAACTTTCAAATGCATCTTATGTTAAAGCACATCAGAATCAAAAAACGGCTCATTACCAGGCATCTACAGAACCTGGTGACACTCCGAGGAGGTAATTCAGACACTATTACCGCTATCATATCTAGTGCAAGCTGTGTATGGGATCAGAGATACTGCCTGTTTGCATACTTGACCTTCAGAATGACCCACAGTCTGAAGCAGTGAATGTTGAATTCCTTTCCAAGTAAACAGAGAAACATCTGAATACGCTGTAAGATTTGCTTTCAGCCTTTTATTGTTGAGTGATTGTTGAGTCACCAGTTTCTCAGTTCATCAAGTGCAAACAGATGGATCCTCTTCTTTCTAATTTTACATCCATGTGTCCAAATAACCCAACTGCAACATGCCAAGGTAGATTTTTGGGTTTTAAAATGCACCTATATTTGGAGACCAAAGGGAGAGTTGCTGGAGGAAAACACACTGGTTAGTCTTCTGTCCAAGTCACTTCTTTTTTCTGCATTTGATTTTTTTTCTTGAACTTCCTTTGTGGCTTCATTCCCTGATTGCTTATGTTCAGAAATCTCAACCACATTCTGAAATGAAACAAAAACTCTGACCACATCCAATACAAACTGGACATGGATTATTCATTTTCCAGCTTTCTGACTTATTTTTCTTTCTGTTTTGGCTCATAAAAGTCTGATATTTTGCAAGAATAAAAGAAGCCTCCCACTCAAATGACTTGCTTTGAAAATGGTGTTCAGGGTCACTCAAAATTATGTTCATCAAATATAATTAACAGGTTTTTTTTTTATCATTGTCATCCCATGAGACTCGATTGAAAGACCATATTTCAAAATCTGACGCTGGAGAAATATTTCATCTGGTATGAGTAAATGCCAGATAAAATATGGCATTTACTCATGCATATTTGAACAAATTATCTAAAATCATATACAAGTTTGTGAAACATACATACACACACTCTAAAACAGGCTGGTAATTCAAGATGGCAAATTTTCACTCAAATCTCAAAAAAACTAAAGACAATTAATTTGCAGTCAGTGGCTATACAAAAGAAAATCTCACAGTATATTTAAATGTTTCTCTGTGTTTATTTGGAAAAGACTTGAACTTTTACTGCTTCAGACTGTGGGTCATTTTGAAGGTTAAGTATAAAAACAGGGAGCAGCTCTGATCCCTTTCACAGCTTGCACTAGATGTGATAGCAGTACTGGCTTAAAGGCTGCAAACTAATCACAAACATTTCCTTCTTTAAGAGTCAGGACCGTGTAGGTACAGTGTGACAAGCTTCTCCGGTTTGACTGAAAATAGAAATATTTGAAGAGGCAAAGATGCTATGCGCAGTGTTTTCATCAGTTTACAGTAATGATGCCCTGAGAAACTAGCTTGTGACGATAATTGTCTGATTTTTATTTTGATATCCCCCTCTACAGTGATTGGCCGCTGGGGATTCTTTTTCCAATAAATGAACCAGGTCTTGCTGGCAACAAGAATCATTTTAAAAAGCTTCTTAAGAGGAAACTGCATTACAGAAACATATCAACTGTTCATTCAGGTTTTTACAGAGATAAATGTTGTTGGCTGTTTTAAAATTATTTTAATGAGATACCCAAGAGAAACTGTTGAAATGACCAGTTTTCTCTAATTTTACAGAGAAACATTTCATTGCCCTTTTCCCACTATCAGCTGTTTCAATGGCAGTTATTGCACTATTCTCATGTGAGAAATTTGCCTCAAAGGAGACAAATTTGGTTGTTTTGTGAAAATGGCGAACCGTCCTGGTGTGGAAAGGACTGACATTTATTCTTTCTAAAAAGATGGCCCTGTTTTGAATATGTTTGACAAGCTTTTTGAAACAAAAGCAATATCTTTATGCTATATATTTTTAACCTTTTACTTAAACGGTTGAAATATACTTTTTAACTCAATGTAATTATAGTGTAAACAAGAGGTTCCCAAATTCACAATTTGGGAACTATGATCACAATTTAGGAGTGGCACGGCGCCAGGCGGTCCCACGGCGGAAAACAGTTTGGATAAAAACAAAAAAACAAAACATGAAAGCTGTATGCACTCGGTTTTTACCTTAGAATGGCCAACTCTGTTATTCCTATGTCAATTTGATACAGTAGGGGTTTCCACACTTCCCATATCTGTGTCCTCTGTCACTTTAATCAGCAGTTAAAACTGTTTCATCCGTGGTAACATGTGATAACCAGTTTTTCAGAACCACCTTTAAATGCAACATGAGCGCTAAGACGCTGGCAGTGAAGGAGACCTGCTGCTGCTGCTGTGCACAGATACGCAGGTCTGTGTTAGAATCATGGCAAAACGAGCAAAACGCAAAGAACTTTTCACAGTTTTTTCCCCAAACTAACCGACTGAGTTTAGTAAAGTTGTTGGATTGCAGGTAAAGTAGCTAAAAGATGAGTAGCTAATATTAATACATCACCTTAAGCTTAGCAAGTAGCTTGTAGGCTACTGGTGGTGTTGTCTATGTTCAGCTACTACGTACATTCATTTTGCCCCCAAACTAGTCGGTTTCCATCCCCTTCATTGCTTTTGCTACTTATGTAAAACAATCAATGATCCCTCATTGCAGCAGTTTGACTAAAAACATATTAAATGCTGTAAATTCCAACTCTTAAAGGTTTTTGTAAGAAGATCAAAATGTTACTAAATTGCAGATATTAGAATTTTGTCTCTAATCTCATTGGTGCATTTCTACTTGGGAAACAACATTGTTTAGTTTCTTTTATTGCAGCTGAAACAGAAGGGAGACAAATGACAGCCGGATTGCTCTCTGAGGGTCATACACCTTTAAGAAAAAGAAGACAGCAGTTACCCAGAAGACAGAATAACAACTGAGTCTTGCAGACTGCAGCGAAACACTGATCTTCTGTCTGATGCAAGGTTCCTCTTCAAGGAGCAATTTAACTCCCATCTTCACTCAAGCACTCTCTCCTTCCTTGAAATTCAGGGGTAGAGAGCAGGTTATGTCACAGATTTGATTTATAGATTTGAAGGCAATACACAGTAGAGAGGAAAAAAAAATCTAAACTTTTTCCTCAGTGTCCTCATGTACCCTACCTTGCAGTTCCTGCTTTTCCTTGGGAAATTAAAACCAGCGGTATTTACGGTGCGTAGGCGGGCGTGTGAATGCACGTCTAACCTCTTCAGCCTCTCTGGGACTGTACGGCTTGCCCTCTTAAAGTAGATTAGCTTGAAAAAGAACCGTGTGTACGTCGTTGCCTGGATACAAAAAGCATCATTAGGCGCAATTATCAGCCACTTCAGTGCACAATAAACAAGCTTCGTCAATGATTTGACAACAAAGCATCATGTAGGACCTCAGTGTATGCAGAGCAGCAAAGAGGGGTGTGGAAAGAAGGTGAGGGCAAAGGTTGAGACCTTGGAAAGGTATCAAAGGAGACGCTTTGATAAAGAAAATATAGGGTGCACTTCAAAAGTATATGGATAAATCTTTTCATGAACAAAATGCCACATTCTGGCTGTAAATCATGAGAAACAAACTACGCAAACAAATAATTGGCCCAGTTTGATAAATATGATAGAGAAAACAAGAGTATGGACAAAAGAGCGCCCAGTCGAAAAAAGAAACAAGGCAACCCAACTCATCCATCCTCATTATGCTGTGTGCCTGCCTGAAGCTACTTTGGGCTTCAAATTAAAGAGAGTAGAGTTCTTGTCAAATACACGACCCAGAGAGAAATAGATGAAAGGAACTGGAAAAAAGCCTAAAATAAAGCAGTTTGGGGACAGGGAGGTTCACTTAAACTTTCCGCAAGTTTTCTTCCACATGAAGCTGTTGATGCTCACAGAACCGTTCCACAATCTCCTGTAAGTGTATTCAAAAGGCTTCATAAGCCATTTGGTGAAATTGTCAAACTCGGGGGAGCGACAATAATAGATGATATGACTCTGTGCAAAATTTAGCTTAAAAGAGCCAATGATAATGTAACAGAGCTGGTAGTTGGGTATTTTTTTTATGGGTTCGCTCTTGCCCATCTTTTCACCTTCTGTCTAAAACAAAGGGTTTTAACTACTGTCTCGTTTGGTTGGAAAGAGTAGGTTGTGTCACAGTTACTCAGCTAATTGTTTCAGGTGGATCCACTCATCACAAAACATACACATGTGTAAATATGGTGTTTTGTTTTCAACGTGAAATACATCTCTATATTATAATCAAGGTTTGCCTCCATGTAATCTTGCTTAAAATATGTTAATTTCACTGTAGTCACATAATGCCCTACAGCACAATTTAGAAAAGCAAATGTGTATGAATTTGAGAACATTTATTCGCATTTAAAAAGTACTTTTACACAGTGGTAACTAACAATTTCAGTAAAATAGATTTAACTGAGTCCCATTAAAATAATATTTTATATTTTTAATGTTAATGAAAATGTTTAAAATGTAAGACCTGCTTAGAAGAGGACCTTTGGGTAAATAGGCAAAGCTTTGTGAGAACAAACATCTAGTGACTCTGTAAAGAGTGAGCTCCTATGTTTATCTGGGTCTTCTGTTCTACGAAATTATCTCTTGCCTTCTGATTGTGTTCTGCTTCTCACTCAAACTTCCTCTGCCTGTTGGTTTTATTTGCAAGGTAGGGTTTGTCGTCTCAGCATCATGATTATTTTACTTTTTGACCAACTAAAGGTTCCAGTCCCTTGGTAACAATTCCAACGAATAGAAGGATTTTGTGAGACTGGGTTGAACTTGTTTTAGTTACAAAGTTCCCTCCAGGTTACCTATTTAAGCTAATTCAACAATGACAACCGCTGGCACTTATGCATGTGAAAATGATCTTTACATGCAGTATCGTACTGCAGTACAACAATATTGACTTAACCTAATATTCCAGGTTGCTAATATTGGAAGTTGTAGCAACATTGTGGCCTATCTCATTGCTTTAAGTCCTCAGAACTGTGAGCACTTATCATTTTTGTAGAAATCCTTCTTTTTTATCTCATAGAACATTAGAAAATTTTATGAAATACAGGTATTACAATGTATCATGTATTATTAATGCATTTTAGGAAAGGTTTTTAAAGAAAATGTTACAGTTCAACCTAATCAATGAGTATTTGGACTCCAGATTGACTAATCGGCTCATTTCAACTGACCAGTTGAGAATCCTACATATGTCGTAAATGGAAATGTGTCTGAAAAAGTCAGTTTTTATTTGTGCAGTCATTAACATGATAATATGTTCCAAAACATAACCTTTTTAAAGGTTATAAAGTCTTGTATCATGTGTGTTGAGAAGCTCAAGCTCACACTAAACTCTTATGACCAATGTTGTGAAAGTCACTTTGCAATACTAATGTAATCAACATGATTTGAATATATATTCCTCACACGTGTGTACTCGGCTTTTAGCAGTCCAAAGATAATTAACACCCACCTGCAATTAATGATGCTGATTGCTAATGCTTCTAGTAAACAGCCAGATTTGTATCTTGCATGTTAACCTAGAACTTAATCTAGTTTCTGATTTAGACACAAATTTAAAAGTCTGATTATACATTTTCCAGTGTCATTCTCCCAACTCAGAGCATAAATATTTATAAAAACAATTGGCAACAACTCTAGCCATCAGAAATTGGAAACCTTTCTAAAATGCATTTAGTGTTTTATAGTTTTTTTTTCTATTTGCTACCTTTCCCTTCAGCACATAAATATTGAAAATGCTCCGTTAATGGGGTCCCACACACGCAGTTAATGTAGTTCAAACGGCTTGTTGGAGAGCAAAAATATATTTCACCACTCTCCGCTGAATATCATGCAAGTGGCCAGGAATGGAGGCTATATGGGCCAATGCTGAAAATGAATAATGAAATGGAGAGAGAGAGGAAAATAGAGGAGGGGGGGACTTAGCTGACAGATAAGAGCAAAGTGAACGCACACACCAGTGCAAGATGAAACGTGTGTGCTGACCTTTTGCTTTCATTCTTGTCATGGTCATTTATTCCTCCCTTTGAAGTGTCTCTCTCCTCCCTGTCATAGATCAAGTCAAGACACAAGAGCGCCGTGAACCAAATACAAATCAGCCTCTCTCTCTCTCTCTCCTCTAACAGACATCTCGTTGGTCCTTGCTCGGTTCTGAGCAGTGATTTGTGATGGAACATTACGAACGGTATTAATACACAGAGGAGGAAGGTTGCCGCTCGGTTGTCATTGTGAAAGCTGATTATGAGGGTTTAATTTCATCAGATAATGCCTTCATTTATGAGGAGACACTGCTGGAGGCAAGAGGCCTGACAGGCTTTCAATGTTACAAGCACGCCCCCTGCTGTTCATTAAAATAGTGGGGGAGGAATGGTTCTTCACTGAAGTAGGTGTATATGGTTGAGAAAAGTTATTCATTTTAGTTTGTACTGTATGTAGACAGGAGTTTTGTGTTTTTGATCTTTAACCATTTTCTTTCTAAAATACGTAGTTTTATGCTAAACATAGATGTCTATATTTTTTTCTGTTTCACAACATGAAATTAAAAACTGTGGAAAATGTATTAATTTTAAGGATTTTCTGCATTAAATGTGATTTTGCATCAGTAATAACTTAATATGATGCCTTGTATAACTTTTTCACACTTCAACCTACGACAATTACAAATTTCTATTAATATTAGTGAGATTTTAAGTGATTAAACAATCCATAGATCTGGATAATTTCCAATTAGATGGAAAAAGGATATATGACTTTCTAAAGGTTTTGCAGATAATCTGAAAAGTTACCAGCTTTGCACATCAAGACACTAAAATTTTCTCCTTCTTTTACAAAATAGCTCAAGCTGTATTAAATTGAGTGGAGAGTGTCTGTGACAAAATTTTCAGTTGGGTTTAGGTTGTTGTCCTGCCAGGTGAAACTCTCCTAGTGTCAAGTCTTTCACAGCATATTAATATTGTATCTCACCAGCCTTATTTCTCCTGCTTGTGAAAAGCATCCCCAACTCATGATGTTACCACAGTTCTTCATAGTGTGCTGAGGATTGTCAGATGTCTTGCATCCATCCACAGAATTTTTAACTCATGTTGACTCAGGCTTGAAGGAGAAAAAATTAATAAAAAGTTTTTTGTAGTGTTAATTTTGAGGTGGAGGAGAAACCTGGGTATGCATTTCATATACGTAAAGGCTAATTGGAAGTTAGACAAGAATATTAATGAAAGCTCTTTTGTCAGCAATATCAGACATTGTGAGAAAGAAAGCCTTGAGGTCGTTTAAATAATAAATGCTGAACTCTTTTGAGTTGCCGCTGCTTGACAATAAAAAATCATCTCTCTCTTTCCCTCCGTATGCCAAAATGTCAGCCAGAATGTCGGGAATGGACGTCCTGCTGGTGGACAACAACAAGACTGGAGTCACCCCGATAGACAATGGGACTTTTCTCCGTTTTTCCCCGACGTCTGCCTCCACGTCGGCGGCTGCCTCGTCCCCAGGAGGTCGCCAGGGCAACGTCTACGTCTACGTGTGGCTCTTCCTCGGGCTGCTGGTGTTCCTGCTGACGCTGCTCATCATCTCCCTCCACAGGCTGAAGAACATCATCTCGTCGTCTTCCTCGGTCCCCGACTGCAGCAGCGAGGGAGGGAGCTCCTTCACCAACATGGAGATCTGCAGCATCTCCTCTCAGAGGTCCACCATCTCTGTGCTGTCCACCTGAGCAAGCCCGCAGCGAATGGACTCGTGTATAAATGCGCCGTTTTCTCTTTACAGGCTGAGGATGCATGCAAAACAAACAAATAGACCAACAAGAGAAACTCCACAAGACCAGCTGATGGAATATCCTCCCATGCATGCATATTTTAATCCTGGCGGTTCAGTGACTCTGAAGCCTGTATGCAATTTGCATAGCTACCACAGAGGTTACAAGGGTTAAAAGTTGACATATCCTGCTAAACCTGACTTGAACAACAAAAAATGAACCTGGTTAATACTTTCCCATTGCAGGGAAAACACAAAGTGAAAGACAATTATCCTTTTGTGTTGACTTTTTCTGTCTTTAGAAGCTTTGTAAATCGCATCCTGATGATATCTGTAGATTACGCTGCCAAACCCAGCATTCTAAAATATTAAACATCTCAACTGTGTAAACAGGATTGTGCATCTGTGGCAAACCCTTTGAATTCACACTAAGGCAACATATCACCCAGTAGTGTGAAGACAAGGAGGTGACACAGAGGAGAACATTTACAGAACAGGTCAAAAGTAGCAAAAGCTACAGGATGAATTTCTGGCCTTGATAGTTGGATCCGCCTGCGAAACCTCCTGCCTCCTGTCAGCTGCAACGAACCTGAAGCACGAGGTTTCTCTCCACCTGTCAACCCTCATCCGTATTCCAGGATGACAACCTGGCAAAGGTTGTTTCCCCTGTTCAGCAAGTCAAAGAACTGTTTGGCACAGTTGAAAAGTAAAAAAAGACATGGTTCTAGTTGAGGGTGGTGGAAATATAAAGCACATTCATCTGAGGACTAGAGTTGAAGTGGATAGGTGGGATCTGGATAATCGGATAAACATGGCATATCTTCAGCCTGGTTTTGAAAGAAAAAAACAACATAAAAATCACAGCAGCGCTCAGGTAAATGTGTAGAAATCTTTACAAGATATTAATTTTTTTATTGTAGTTGCATAATCTAACTGAAGAATTTAGAAAATTAACCCAAGTTTAATTTCAGTATTTATTCAGTGAGGAACCAAATCCCAGGTTTCATAATTCTTCTCATAATACAAAGAAACACCTTCTGCCAACAGGACAGCTACAGCCTGTGGCTTTTTCCACCAGGTCATTATTTAAAACATCCTGGTACTTCAAAGAGATCATGATGCAGCCAAACGAGATTCCCGAAACCTTTGGATGAGATCATACAGAGCCACAACATCACAGATCTTCAATTGTACTTAACGCTGGGCCAGAAGTGGACACATAGTTAGTCTTTTCATCAATCCCATCTGTAATGTTTGCTTAAAAGGATCTTTATATCTTGATTGATTTACAACCCAGAATATGATTTGTCCTGTTCAACTCATACCCAAAAATTGTTTAATTTAAATTTCAAAATTGGCTTCCTCAGATCGTGATCTGCAGCTCTTGCTGGAGCGGTTCACGGCCGAGTGTGAAGCGCCCAGGATGAGGCTCAGTGCCTCCAAATCCGAGGTCATGATCTTGAGCCGGAAAAGGGTAGAGCTCCTTCTCCGGGTCAGGGGGGTCGTCCTGCCTCAAGTGGAGGAGTTTAGGTATCTGGGGATCTTGTTCATGAATGAGGG